>OY730173.1:3914684-4002566 GCA_963422465.1 Lichina pygmaea
GTTACCCCTCCGCGTCGATGTGTGACACAGCCACAGCCCACAAGAATGAAATCCCTCAGAGCGTTCGGGTGATCAACCGCAATCAGACACCCCGCTGTCAACTCTGGAAGCTCAGTCGTAGATACTGGGTACACTGCTATTACTTGTGGATGCTTTTGCAGATAGGCTCCGGAACTTACTTGTCAGAGCTATACTCTTCGAGTTTATCATCCTTCACGTCATCGTCTTTGATCTTGTGGACGACAGCAGGCTCGACGCCCTCTTCCTCCTCCTTCATCTTTTTGATCTTGCTGGGGGTAGACGTTAGCTCGTCGTCCTCCGCGTCGCCGTTCAGCTGCTTGCGCTTGCGCGATGGCGTTTTCGGCGTGCCGGGCTTCGATTTGCGCTTGGCAGAACCATCGCCTTTGATCGATTCGCGCTTCATTTTTTGGAAATGCTGGCTGGGTGGAATATCAGTTGTATATCCAAGGAGAGAAAGCGAACCCTGGACAGGCAGCTCAGGCTGAACTGACACCAAGCAACGTGAACAAGGTCAAGATACAGTGGTGGGGACATTCTGTATGGTACAGTGGCACCAAGAATCACAGGAAACAACGAATGTTTTGATCCTCGAGGAGACAGCGGCCGCAACATGAAGGAAAAATCATGAGAGACAAGAGGGGCAAGTGCACAACTGGAAGCAGGAACCTACCGGCACGCCTCGGCGGTGTAGGCGCCATCCATCTTCTCCGAGACGGCTATCCACGACGGCATCTTTACGCCGGAGATCTCGATGATGTTGAAGAGCAGCCGCTTCTCGTCGAGTAAACTCCACGCGTTCGGCATGATGATGAATGTTGCGCAGGCAATGATGGAAGTTCAAGGTGAAGTGATAAAGAAGAGACGATTGAGACGGGGGCCGCAGGAAAGGACGATGGTGTTGCGGAGGTAAACAAGAGTTCACAGCTGTGACAGAAGTTTATAAGGGTGCCTCGTGGAAGTGGCTGCGCGCGTGTCGATCAGTCATCGATTTGAGGCCAGCCACCTTTGTGATTAACAAGATACTGTGCGTTCGTCGTGGAAGTGGCTGCGCGAGTCGATCAGTCATCGATTTGAAGCCAGCAGCCCTCGTGATAACATGGCTATCGTGTGTCGCCATTTGAGGTCCTGAAAAAGAGTAGAAGAAAACAGCCAGAGAAGGCAAGATGAGACCGCATAACAGGAGTCGTGCAAGTAGACAGGAAACGACAGGGAGAACCATCCGGGACCTGCGACTCGCACTTGACCAAAAGAAGCAACGACGGCGCAGATCGGAATGTCATCGTTTAGCCCCCACGTACAAAGCATCTGTGCTTAGGAACTCTGCCTGGTCTTCTCGCTCATGCGCCTTCGAATGTCAGTGCTACTTATCTTGCTCGCGAACTCTTCCGCCGTCTCGTTTTCGGTGGCACCGTCGTCATCACGGGTGTCCAAGACGTCTACCTCAAATACGTCCAGCTCCTCCCAGCCCTTTGTCCTTCGCTTGCTGTTGATCGTGACCGCTCCACCGCTGGTCTCGGCAGATACCACGAGAGCGGAGATCGATCTGTCTGTGATAGTTGGTCCGGCCGGATTCAGGAGCTCGACGCACTCCAAGCTGAGCAGTGGGCCCATTTTCCTGACGATCTTTCTGGTTCCCTGATCCGGCTCCGAAGTTCCTTCCCCGAGTTCCTGCCCTCCCGAAGCAAAGTTGGCAATCGCATGCACGAACTCGGCCACCTGCCTCTCTCGTACCCCCCAAGCGCCCAGATATTCCGCGAAGCTCTTGTTTTTTAGCAGCTGATCTCCGGAAATACCAACGATAAGTCGCCTTGCCCGCTCGTCTCCGGGTTCCGGCGGCTCCAGCACAAAGGTGGTCATCGTGAGTAGGAGCTTGTGGCCCATGTGCAGGTGGTCGAAGGTGCCGCCGACTGCCACGCTGAAATGCCTTCGCTCTTCCTTGAAAGTGAGATTGGACTGCTGACATTCCACCAGGTGAGTATCGGCTATCGTGGTCTCTCCCTTGCCGACTTTTTGACACTTCCGTTCTGGTCGTCTAACATGAGCAGCGCTACTGAATCGCTCAAGCATAAAATTCCCAGGCCCACTGTCTACTGAGAAGACAGTTCGCCACGGTCGGTCTGACAAGGCCAAAGTAGTGATTGTTGGCAGCATGCTCCACTTGCTTCGGACAGCCACTTCGTTGCTACCAGCAGTCTTGTCATCAAAACCGTCGTCCGAGAGCAATATGAGTCGCACGTCTACTGCTCGAGGGCCTTCAGTCTCAATGGATTCCTTTACAGCGATGGAACAAACGAGCTTGTATATCAAAGCTGCTAGCTTCTGTATGCCTGCGAAGTTGCTGGCTCGAGGAAGGCCGTGTTGGCTTGATTGCGATGGAGCTGGTAAGGCGACATCCAACACAACGCGGCTGTCAAGATCCGCTGAGATCTTGGCAAGGGCCTGCAACACATCTCGCAAAGCTTGGCCGTACACAGCACCAATGTTGCTCCAGGACACGGGCATAGAAGTTTGAGGAAGCAGGAGTAGGTACATCTTTGGCTGAGCTATGAGGGGCCATGATCGTCAGTGCTCTCAGTCGGACAAAAGATGATAGCATCGTACTTCTTACCTACAACGCCTGCTTGAGCACTGAGTTCATCTGTCGCCTTGTCTGGCAGCCAAGCTAAGCCTCGTGGGGACGTTGATGGACCCTGTCGGCCAGTTCGGACTGCTGATCCGAGGACCTGACAGAAGCTTCTTGCAATGACGAGCTGACCAGCCTCTTAGGCCTCCAAACCAAGCTGTAGGCGGGCGATTTAATGTCTACTTCAGGTTGGAAGGCGATGTTCAGAATGTGCTCTGAGAAGTTTACGACCGCTAAGGGTGTCTTTCGACGCAGGCACGAGACACATTGAAATTGGTATAGTTCCCCCATTTCTGATCACGCGGTGGTTTATGGTAGCGGCACAAGTGTACGGGTATCCCGTACGGAGTACCCGCGCCACGGGGGTATTACCCCCCCATGGCACGGGTACGTACGTACTTCGTATCCATACGTACTGTACTTCCGTACGTAACGTACTTATTACTCCGTACTTCCTCACAGTAGTACGTACCTTGGCACGCTACTGTACATACGTACGTAGCGAGATGTCTTCCGTCAGTCCTGACTAAGCAGAGACATGCACGTTGGGTGTTTGTAAAAAGCATCACCTCTTGTTCACAGAAGTTGCTTCCAGCTCCCGGCTATTAGCCTGATCATCCACGACTGACAGCGCGTATGAACACTGTATGTTCTCCCTCTCATATCCAGACTCACTGATTTTTACTTATGGGTTGTGGGCTTCTCAGATCAGATCCACCTGGTATGGATGGGCTGCCTTCATCCTCAGTATGAAATCAGGAGCACTCTTTGCCGGCCTTTCTAACAATTTGCTGTAGCCGGCGGTGGTGCATACTACTTTGCGAAGAAGGCCATCAATGCAGACCGGGCTGAAAAGCACAAGGTCTACCTAGAGCGGCTCCAACTACAGAAGTCGATCGAGGAGAGTGTGATGAAGCAGTCATTGATGCCGGCTGGTGGGAGGCAACAGGGGCCCGATTTTGTGGCAAGCCCAAGCCAAGAGGCCAGTACTGATCCAGCTCCTACAAGGCATGCCCCGGAGATCGAGGGGCAAAGGGCCAAGGAGACAAGCAAATATGAAGCCAGTGAGCCCTACAAGCCAAAGAAAGGAAGTCGGCTATCATAGGTCATGGTAACACCAGCAGGAGCTTCTATCCTGGTTGATGATGATATCTTCAAAGCAACACTGGGAACATGGGGTCAGAAGCCTCATGAAGATCCTGTCAAGACTACATTTGTACTACGTATTTATCTACAAGTATGTTTACATATGTTCAAGACAGAGCTACATATGTAAGCTCTGACAGTACGTACCAGAAGGTACTGGTAAGCAATCACGTGATCAATTGTCTCACTCCATACTCTGTACTCCGTACATTACATTCAGAAGTGGCCTGCGACGACTCAAACCTCCACGTGGTGCAGGCTGGGAACCTCGGGGCAGCGATGGCAGGCAGTCTCCCAAGCTGCTTGTAGTCGCTGCACCGAGAGCTAATTGAGTCACCGGTCGAGCTGCTGGTGCCCGCGGAGCGACGGGCCACCGGAGGTGTCGCGCAGGCACCCTGGACGCCCCCGTGAAGCGACATCAGCAGAACAGAGGACTTCGACCAAACTGGTTATGAAAACCACCCGACGGATGTCTACCGTGTACGCTACGGCCCGAAGCCAGCCTTGCAACTGGTGGATGTGAAGTCTAGACACCCGACAGGGCACCTCTGGAGTAGACGAGAGGAGTTCCTATCGCACACCCCCCTTCTAGCAGAGTCTCCAGCAGCTGATGCATCGAGGATCTTGTTCTAGGAGGGGAGCGATGTCTGTACCGCGGTGTTGTTAATCGAACGGGGACTACGTGTTAAAAAAGGCGAGCAGGTGGCACGAAGGGTTTCCGCCGCTCCAGTACCTAAGGGCCGTGTGATAGTCAAAGTGCTGGCTTGATGGTTTTGCCTAAGGTCTTGCCACGGATTCTCTTCAGGCCACCTACGGACCGGGGCCAGGGCACTGGATCTCCAGTGGGCCACTACGTACAACCGGGGCCCCACAGGCGACAGCGGGCAGACGGAGACTTCTCCCTACTTGGTTAGTGGGCTGGAAAGGCGGTCCTGCAGGTGCTGGCATGGCCTGCAGGGTCCGTAGAGCCTGCGAGGCATGGTCGGCCTCTGTACGAGAGATCTACAGAGGTAACGCGAAACAGCGAGAGCTGCGGGGCGTGGCATATAATGGCAGTGACGGCAGTAGGGTCTGGGCCTACTACGAGACTGTCTATATGGCCCGAGAGGACGGAAGCGCATGCCGGTCCGTACAGAGTGCAGGCTCAGGCTGCAAATGACGGGCTCAAGGAGCAAACTGCAGTTGGAGCGTGGGCTCCGGGCTGGCAACCCGGCGCTCCGAAGCAGGACCTAGGGGTGAGCGTACACGGCGGAGCGCAAAAGGCCTCAGGACTGCGGGGAAGCGTGGCAGAGACCCTGCAAGGGATAGCGACTCTGCGCTATGCCTCGGCATAGCTCAACTGTGGCCAAGCTCTAGCTATTCTGACTTCAACATGCTGGAAACTAGAGTACTTCCCTGAAAGATTTTTTTTTTATTTTTTATTTGATTCTTACACTGATAATAGCTTTTCAGCCATGCAGATCTTCTAGCTAAGAGTGATTTTCTTCAGAAAACCTTTAGAGGAATAAAAACTGAGGACTGGGGGTGACTAGAGAATGTAGCAAAAGGAAATCTTGTAGTGACTGGTAGAAAGAAGACTTCTAGATATTAGAGTGTGAATAGTGGAGTTTGAAAGCTAGATTAAACTGGTTCAGTCTTTTCAAAGACATGAACCAGTATAGAAACTTCTGTAGAAGCTCTGGGTTTGAAATAATAGAAGTGAAATCTTGAGAATTAAAAGGAGCTTGCTGTCTTTGACTTGAAGAAAGAGAGCATGAAGAGGTGATATGTTTCACTGTCTCTTCCGCTTGACCACAGACACATAAAGGGGTAGGAAAATCTGGAACTCCAGCTCTGAATAGAAAACTTACCAGGCCAATTCTCCCAGTTCTGGTTTGTAGTAGTAGACTTGCCTCAGCTTTCTGTAGCTTTTTGTAGAGCTTCACGTTGTTGTGGTGAGGCTTTTGACAAAACACCTGCCACCCAGAGTAGCTTTTTCTTTTCTTCTCCTCCCATTGGTTTTCCCACTCTTTAACAAAGAGTTTCTGTAGTTCTTTCTTTGAACTTGTCTGGTTAGTAGTTAATTGGTTTAACCAAGTGAACTTCCAATAGGGGGAGATAGTTGAGGATTCCTTTAAAGGTTTCTTCACAGAAGAGGCATAGTGGGAGATATTGGAAAAGATATTGTCCAGAAGTGTTTTCAGAGAGAAGGTTTGAATAGAAGAGAGAAAACAGGCTGTGCGAAATTTGAAATAGAGATCTAGAGGTAAAAGAAAAAGCTCACTCTCTAATAAGAAAGATGGAGTGGCTTTGAAGGCACCTCCAATAAGTCTCAGGCATTTGTTCTGGAATGTGCTAAGAGAAGAGATATTAGAAGATTTTCTTAGAGGATTGAACCAGATCCCCACAGCATAACTCAGTAAAGATCTGAGTATTGCAGTGTACACAAGACGTGATGTGAGGACTGGGAAACCCCAAGTAGAATATAAAGTTCTAGAAAGAGAGGAAAGTGCTTTCTGAGCTTTTTGAAGAATAATTCTCTGGTGCTTATGCCAGTGGAGTTTTGCATCCAGGTACACTCCTAAAACTCGCACTTCTTCTTTTGGTCTTAGAATCATATTCCCCAGTCTGAGCTTAAGCTGAAGATTGTCTGATCTTCTTCTGGAAAAATGAAGTATTTCATATTTCTCAGGAGAGAAGACCATTCCATGTCTTGCAGCCCATGATAGACATTTGAGGTGTGTGTTCTTCAACTTCAGAAGGTTGCTTTTTAGAGAGTGTCCAAATGCAAGCAGATTTGTATCATCTGCAAATCCCAGAGCAGAAACACCAGTGGAAGGAGAGTGTACAGTTTCATGAAGTTCAGAAATATAAAATAGAAACAGAATAGGAGATAAAGGGGAACCTTGGGGAACTCCACAGTGAATAGGAATAGCAGAAGACTCAGAGTCATCAAACACAAGAGTGGTAGAACAACTGGTGCAGAAAGAGAGAATCCAGGAAGATAGCCAGAGAGGAATTCCTTTTCTCTCTAGGATTTGTTGGAGGATCTTAGGTAGAACTCTGTCATAGGCTCCTGAGATATCCAGAGAAAGTAGAGATGCAACCATGCCTTCCTTCCAGACTTTTTCCACTTGGGAAGTTAGTAGGAAGAGTGCTGATTCAGTTGATCTCCCTTTCCTGAAGCCCATCTGGATTTCTGGCAAAAGTCTAGCTTCTTCTGCTACCTTGCTTAGCCTGGTTGCTGTAATAGCTTCCATCAGCTTGCCAGTTGTGTTTAGCAAAGCTATAGGGCGCCAGGCTTTAGCTTGGTTATAGCATCCTTTACCAGGTTTTCTTAGACAGACTGTCTTTGCATTCTTGAACCTCTCTGGAAAGTATTCCAGTCTCCAGCATGTTGATGTGAGAACAGCTATAGCTTGGCAGAACTTGGAACCCAGAGCTTTCAGAAATCCATTTGGCAGCTTATCTTTTCCCCCTGCTGTGAAAGGTTTCTTTTTGTTCAGGATTTGTTCCACTTCTTCAGCAGTAACTTCCTGAGAAAGCTGGATCTCTGGAGTACTCTGGGAACTCTCTGTACTTGGTTCTGGAACAAGTGCTTTGGGGAAGAACTGGGCTGAGAATGCCTTTGTCTTCTCCTCAAAGGTTTTAGCTAGTCCTTCTTGAGTTTCCAAGTCTGGGACCAGGGGAAGATCAGGAGTCCTGGTGGCTTTTGTTTTTCCTCACTTTGCAAGCTTCCAGAATTTTGAAGAACTGGCTAGCTCATGGACTTGTTGTCTGAAGGTGGTCTGCTTTCCCTCTCTGACTGCTTTTTTCTTGTTCTTAGTTGCTTGCTCAAGGTCTTCTTGGGATGCCTGTCCTCTGAGAACTTGTCTTCTTACTCTTCTTTCCTCTCTAACCTTGTTTTGGATGTCTTGGTTCCACCAGGGAACTGAGTGACCAGATTGCTTCTGGAGCTGTGTACATTTGCTTGCCACTTCTTGGAGAAAGTTGTCCAGGTACTCCAAGTACTTATCCACTTCATTTTTGTCTTGAAAGTGGGAAGGTAGCTGTAGCTTCTCACACTCTACTCTTGCAAGGTTTGAGTCCAGTGTCTTCCAGTTCCTTTCTGGCTTCCAGGTTTTCCTTGGAGGATCCAGGTCCAGGCTAGTTAGTATAGGTCTGTGGTCAGACCCATGAAAGAACTGGAGAGCCACTTTAGAGAAAATCAGGGAGTTAGAAAGAGAAGAAGAAATAAAAGACAGATCAATTGCAGAACATGGTTTTTCTGAAAGAGATCTTGCTCTGGTGGGAGTAAAAGGTGCAATAGCTAAATCCAGATTTAAATCTTTCATTAGACCTTGGAACTTGTTTGCAGTGTCAGAGTACAGTCTTCTTTTCTTTGACCAGTCTGGGTGGTGGAGGTTTGAATCTGTGAGAAGAATATGTTGTCCTTGTGCTTGTAAAGCATTTTGGAGTAAACAGAGAAGAGCTTCTGATGCTTCTGTATAGTTTTCTTGACTTGATGGGGTAAAGTAAAGATTATACACCCAAAGAGAAGTAGAAGAGTTTTCCAAGTAGATTTCAAGAGAAATAAAGTCTTTACTCCAGAAAGTAGGATGAAGAGAAGAGAGTTTCAGGTTTTTATTAATAAGAAAAAGTGTTCTACCAATCTCTGAACAGTAAAGAGGAAGAAAAGAAGAGAAAACAGTAGAGGTGCTTATCTCCAGGTGAGGGTTTTTCCAGAGTTCTTGAAGTGCAATAATGTCCACCTCTTGAAGAGCTGAGGTTGTTAGAAGTAGCTCTTGGACTGATTGGCTTTTTTGCACATTATACTGGAGAAGTGTGAGCTTTGAGTCTTTCATGTAGACATCTCATCTTCAAAGATCTTGAAAGGGTTGGCTGATACTTTTCCCTTATTATTTGTTGATCTTGCCCCATGAGTTTGAACTTCTGGACAGCTTCCCCTGATTCTCTCTGAGCTTCTGGTTGGCTCAGCTGTTTTACGTTTTTTCCCCCCTGGGAGTGGCTGGGAGAAAGAGAAAGATGTAGCTGGAGATTGGGGTACTGGTGTCAGAGATGTAGAGATTGGGATCTCATACTTCCCTGGGCGTGAAATCCAAGCTTCCCTGGCTCTCTTGGCTGCTTCCTGGCGTACTGGGCATGTGCTAGCCCAGGCTGGGTGAGATCCCTGGCAATTGCAGCATTTTGGTTTCAGCAAGTTTTCAGGAATTGGTCATGCTCTCCTCTCATGTTGTCCACCACATGCTCCACAGGCAGTTCTGTTCCTGCAGGCATGAGCTTGGGGGCTATAGCCAAAGCACTTGAAGTATTGTGCAATAACTGTGTTTGCCAGGAAGGGTTCCACTTCATGTAGTCTGTGTCCTAGCACTAGTCCATTCTCAATAAGAAGATTGGCCTGTTGGGGAGTAGAGAGATCCAGGTGGAGAGAGGTGACCTGTTTCTTTTGAGCTATGGATTTCTTGGACCAATATGCTCTCAGAATAGTGATCTGTTTGCCAAGAGAAGGGTTGCTAGTCTGGATTTTTTTGCAGGTGTTCTCCAGATTCTCTGGCTGGATATCTGCTGTTCTGACTCCATGAACCAGAACTGGGAATCTCTTGGGCTGGACTATTGCCTTTGTGTTGAAGATAGTTGCAGTCCAGGAGGAATCCTTTTCCAGAAAAAGCTTAGTTTCCTGGCTCTCTGTGTGAATAAGAATATCCCCTGATGGGAGTTTTCTCACTGCCCTGATCTGTTTGTTATAAAAGCTTGGGAGTCTGTCTTGGAGGGCTTGGAAGAGCTGGACATGGGTTCTGTTGGCTATGTCTGGAGTCTGGTGCCCAGGGTGTACCAGAACCTCTTTGAGAATTCTGGAAGCTAGTGGAATTTGAGCAGAGGAAGTTTTTGCAGCTGCCTGTGCATAAGATGGTTTTGCCTCTTGTCTATCTAGACGTTTGTTGAGGTTTTCAAGCTCCTGGATAATCTTGTTGGTAATGCCAGAAGCTAGAGGTTGGACAGTGCTAGTCTGCAGCTCTGCAGAGAGTTTTTGCTTAAGGTTCCCCCAGCTTTTTCTGACTGGTTCTGGAACTGGTTGGGTTTTCAGCCAGGAGTTAAGAAGTTCCCAGTCTTTCTGTATAGTACTTTCAGTGGTGGGAGGACTGGCTTGAGTGTTAGAGAGACTGGAAGCTGGTGTGGCTAGTGGTGCTCTGGGATTGGTTTCTAAAAAAGTGGGTTTTTTCTTTTTTAGTGCCATAGTGGAGCTTGCTTGGCACAGGTCTACTGTTTCTAGTCTGTGAAGTAGTGCCAGAAAGAGAGGAGTCACCTGGTTTCCCAGCAGTAATAATCTAGTCCTGGGACCAGACCCCAAGACTCGACTTTCCTGGGCAGCTTACTCCAACTAAGCTCTGGGTAAAGCTAGGAGTATTTGCCTAGACTAGGGACCAGACTCCCTATCTAGACTTTCCTTGAGTCAAGGACTCTGCTAGCCCCAGAGTCAGTCAGACTCTAACCATTCCTCTTATCCTGAGACTCTCTCTCTCTGGTTGTGGCTGGATTGCTGGTTGTTGAAGAAACAGATCATGGATTCCAAGATCATAACTTTTGACAATCAGGTGTGATTCTCAAAGGTGATGGGTTTTCACCTTAAGGTTTGGTGTTGCGGTCCGTACCGTACTGTCCTATCCGAGTATAGGATTAGGGTGAGAGGTGGAAGGTGGGTTGGTTCTCACAGGAGAGGAGTGTCAAGGAGTGCGAAGGGGTTTGGTGGAACATGGTGGTGGTGACACCTGATCAACAGCTTCGTACAAAAGGATTGTATTGAAGTAGATCTAGTTGTCTGGATCACAACATGAGTTGAAGATGATTGTTCCATAGGGGAACTATCGCCGGACTATATAGTGCCCAGTTCGTGAGCAGAGTGAGCTCTGCTCACTTTGCTCACTTTTCATGCACGCTGCAGTGAGCTGGGTGAGCTCTGCTCACTTTGCTCACTTTTCATGCACGCTGCGGCGAGCTGGGTGAGCTCTGCTCACTTTGCTCACTTGTTCGTGCATATGCATGCTGCGGCGAGCACCCCCTGGTTTGTCTCGCCGGTCACGTGACTGGTTCCTGTGTCACGCTGTCTGGTACTTCCGTCCAGTATCCTGTCTGCTGCTTTCTGTGAGTATATAAAGACTGTGTTCCTTCTGGGTCGTAACACTATCCTCCTCTCCATCTTTCATTGTCCTGATGAAATCTGGTCATACCTCCAAAGTCACGTGCGACTGTTAGCCGAACTCAGCTGGCTGCTCAAATCCACGATCAGGGTTTTGTTTCGCGTACACCCTGCGACTTTTGTGTTCTCCGTGGTCGTCCGTGCTTCCAGATGCCAGGAGAAGACGATAAGTTGAAATGTGCTGCGTGCACTTGGCGTGGAAGGTCTTGTGTCTCTGTGTCCTGGGAATCTTTGAACATGTCCCAGGACAACCTCTGTGAGGATGTTGCCACTGACGAGGCAACACATGATGCACTTTTTGAACAACTTGCCACAGTGCAGGCTCGTCTGTCTCAGAAGCGAAAGGTGTTGGAGGGTGCCGAGGTCTGTGCGAGGCAGAAGCTTCAGTGCTTGGTGAAAGAGATGGAGTCGGATGGCGAGGATTTGACTTGATCGGTCATTGACATGTCCCTCCTGCAGGCTGAGCTGTTCGGTCCTGCTCCTGCCGAAACTGTCGCAGAAGAAGCTGGCAGTTCGCGAGGTTCTTGAGTGGTTCCCAGGTATTTTCTGAGTCTGGGTATCCTTTCCACTTGACGAGGTATTGCTGACTTTTTCTAGCCAGGATCTGTTCAACCTCAAACTCTTGTTCTTCTTCGGGTTGATAATGAAATGTTTCCTGCAAGGGTGTGGTCTGGTCGGCTGGTTCAATCATCGATATATGAAAGTTTGGGTGTACCCGAGTGTCTCTTGGTAGTCGCAGTCTGATGTTGACTGGTCCAGTTCTTTCTTCGACTGAAAATAGTCCGACCTTAACATGGTCCAGTTTCTTTGTTCTTGGTTTCTTCGTTTTCCAATTTCTTGTGAGGAGGTAGACTTTATCCCCCTTCTTTAGCTGAGGTGCCATTTTCGATTTCTTGTCTATTTGGTGTTGCATTCTTTCTGAGGTCTCTTGAAGGTAGTGCCTCATCATCGTGTGCGTTTGTCGTAGGAGCTTGTCGTGTTGGAGTGCTTTCTCCGTGTTTGGTGAAGCTCTGCTTGGTATCCTGATGTTTGCATGTTGTCCAAAATTGGCAAAAAATGGCGATTCCTTTGTTGAGTCTGATCTGTGCTGGTTGATTGCCAGCTGTGCCACCGGTAATAACTGTACCCAATTACTGTGGGTTTTGTTGATGTAATGCTGTAGGTAAGTCTCCAGGACTTGGTTTGCTCACTCTGTCTGGCTGTCAGTTTGTGGGTGATAGGCTGTAGACATTTTGGGTTTTGTTCCCATGGCTGCACTGATTGTCTTCCAGTAGTTGGATGTGAAGAGTTTATCTCTGTCTGTAATGATCATGATTGGAACTCTGTGGTCTCTGACTAGTCTGTCCAGTAAGAGGTGTCCCAACTGTTCTGCTGTGTGGGTCTCCTTGAATGGTACTGTTATTAGATATTTTGTGAATCTGTCCACTATCACCATAATCAAGTCGTAGGTGATTCCTGTGACTGGGTCTTTGGACTTGGGTAGCTTTGTGATAAAGTCCATTGACACGTCTTCCCACAGGCCTCTCAGTATCGTGTTCGGGTGTCCTTCTCTGTATGGCTTGTGTCTCCCATATTTGTTTTTCTGGCATAGTAGACACTTGCTGATGTAGTTTGTGACATGTTGTCAGAGGTTAATGACATTGTTCCCTGCCTGTTGGATAAGGTCTGTGGTCTTGGAGATTCCTGGGTGACCATGTGCTGGATTGTCGTGGTAGTTCCTTATTAGTTCTTCAGTGTCTTCTGCCGTGAGCTTGTTGATCTGTGGCTGGGGCACCAGGTTTCCTTGCTGGTCCTGCTGTAAGATCATTCCTTGGTGTTCATCATCTTCCATGTGGTCTTTTCGTCAGTGTAGTGTGTCTGCTCTCCCATTGTCTCGTCCAGGGGTGTACAAGATCTTGAACTTGTGTTGCCCTAGGAGTTCAGCCCATCTGACTTGCCGTCTGTTCAGCTTCTTGGTTGTCGTGAATGTTGTCAGATTCTTGTGGTCTGTGAGAATGGTGAGTTCGGAACTGCTTTCCGCGTACACTCTCCAGTGTTCGAGTGCGTTGACAACTGCCAGTAGCTCTTTATCGTGGATATTATAGTTTCATTCCGCTTGTGTCATCTTTCGTGAGTAGTAGGCAACTGGGTGCCACTTGCCGTCTGCCTGTTGGCATAGACATGCTCCCACTGCCTGATCTGAAGCGTCTGTCTTGATTCGTGTCGGTTGGCCTGTCTTGAAGTTGAGGAGAACTGGTTCCTTGGCGCAAGCGTCCTTGAGCTGTTGGAATGCTTTTTGTTGTCTCTCCGTCCACCAGTACTCCACGTCCTTCTTCGTGAGTTCTGTCAGTGGTGTTGCCATCTGTGAGTAGTTCTTGATGAACTGTCGGTTGAAGTTGGCAAATCCCAGGAAGGCTTGTACTTCCTTAACTGATGTCAGTGTTGGCCATTGCTGAATCACTTTGATTTTCTCAGGGTCAATCTTGATCTCTTCGATCCCTATGATGTATCCGAGGAATTCAACTTCCGGTTTGTTGAACTCGCATTTCTTTGGGTTGAGCTTGAGCCCTGCCTCTTGTAGGCATCGTAGAACATCCTTCACATGTTTGGTATGTTCTTGTTGCGTGTTCGAGTAGACAAGAATGTCGTCTAGGTAGGCGATAGCTGTTTGGTCCAGGTGTGCTCTGATGACGTTGTTGATCAATGCTTGACATGTTGCTGGTGTGTTTGTGAGTCCGAATGGCATAACCAGATACTTGTAGTGTCTGTATCGGGTTCTGAAGGCTGTCTTCCATTCTTCTCCTTTTTTCATGCGTATCAGGTTGTATACTCCTTTCAAGTCCAGCTTGGTAAAGATTGTAGCTTGGCTGATCCTGTCTCGCAATTCGTTCAAATTTGGCAACAGATATCAGTTCTTGATGGTAATGTCATTGAGTTTCCTGTAGTCCACACAAAGTCGAAGACTTCCGTCTTTCTTTAGTGCAAATAGTATCAGGTATCCTGCTGGTGATTGAGATTCTTGAATGAAACTCTTTTTCAGGTTTTCCTCCAGGTACTCGTGAAGTACTTGGAGCTCTTTCTCTGATAACTGGTAAATTGGTCCAAATCCTGGCTCCATCCCTGGTTGCAACTTGATCTCATGATCCCAAGGTTGGTGCTTAGGCAACACTGCTGTTGTTGTCTCTTCCTGAAAGAGGTTATCATACCCAGGTCAGTACTCTTCAGGGATCTCCAGAGGGTTAACAACTTCCTCTCTCTTCATCTCTGACTGTTTGGCCACCTGGTTCCGGGGTGTGCCTGTCGAGGCGGACCTCTTCTCTTGAGAGTCGTCCTTTCTATCGGTGAGGTTCCACTGAGGACTCCTTCCCTCATCTGTCCACACCTTCTGCGGCTGGTAACAGGTCTGAGCTGCGTTGTTAGTGCAGTTCCTAAACGTGAGTACTCCTGTCTTCCAGTTAACAACTGGGTTGTGCTTCTTTAGCCAAGGCATCCCCAAGTAGATATCCTGAGTGGCCAACTTGACGATATCAAGGTGGATCCTTTCAGCATGGTGTCCGGTAACCATTTCCATTGGCTGTGTCTCATGGCAGACTAGCTCTGTCTGTCCATTTGCTATCGCAAGCTGATAGGGCTGCTGCTTGCGTCTCCTTCCAGTGCCGAGGGTATCGTAAAGTTGTCTTGAAATGTAGTTCCCACTGGCTCCAGAGTCAACAAGTGCGTATGTCTGTATCAGCGTGTTGGCGTATAGTGACACAGGCAATCACAGGTGCTTTGCGTTGCTAGGGGTCATGTTGTTGAGCTCCCAATGTTGCCCCTTGACAAGGGAGTTCAGTCTTTTCCCAATCGAAGTGTCTTACCACTGACTGGGCAATGGGTCCAGCCATTCCCATCAGTTCTGAGGAATCTGTTCATGAATTTGTCTTGCTGATGCTTGTCACATCCAGGCTTGAGGTAGTACTGCCAATTGTCGATGTAGCAGTTGTAGTTGTTGCCTTGCTGTAGGAACATGAGGTGTTTGTGCCAATCATGTGTGTGCCCAGGGAATGTGGTGTGTTGGCGTTTATCCCAAAGATGGATCTCACACGCATCCTTCTCGCAATTGACCCAATGCTTGTGGCAGGTGGCGTGGTAGGGTGAATGTCCTCCGTACCTTCGTAGTTGTTCGTGGTAGGTGCAGTAGTGCTTTGTGCAGAACTTCCACTGTAGTTCGCCGTGCCGTAGGTTTCGTGGGTCCATGCTATAAGCATAGCTTCCTTGTGGTATTTCTTCTTTGATAGATGCGGGTTCATCTTGGTCTCCATCAGAGGTGGTTAAGGGCTCCTGTCCCTTGTCCTGACCTGTTAGTTCTGGTAGGTCCTTGCCTCCTGATGTTGCCAGTTGGTGGGCTGCTTCCAATGTCTGATCGTAGTCGTCCCATTGTTCGAGGGATAGCTGAGCCTCTCCTGGTGGGTCCTCTGGCTTGATGACATTCCAGTCTCCGTTGAGCATATTAAGTTGCTGTCGGTGCACCTTGTTCTTTGAACAACAGTCTTTCGCCATGTGGCCTAGCTTGCCACAGGCATAGCACTTCAGTGCTTTCCCCTTTTTGTTGTTCCTTCCCTTCGTGAACCTTCCCTTGTGGTGGACTGCATCCAGTTCCATGGGTGCATAGCCATATGGGTCATGTGGTGGTGCCTTGTTAGGCGGCTTGTAGTGGTTGCTCACATGCCATGCGGGGCGGCTGTATCCTCCGTCGTGGTGTTTCTCCATCGCTCGCTCGAATAGTTTGTCATCGATGTTGATTGCTTGTGCGATGAGTTTGTCCAGTGTGTCGACTGCTTGTCTGTCAAAGGTGATTTCATCCTTCACGTTTTCCTTGAGTCCACGTCGGTACATGACCATCAGGGCGTCGTCGTCCCAGTCGGTCAGTACTGAGTATTGTTTGAACTGCGTGGTGTACTCTGCAGCTGAGCGTTGTTGTTTGATGTGCTGGATCATTCGTATAGCCACTTTGTCTTTGTTAGATGGTCCAAGGATCCTTTTGATCTTGTCCTTGAATTGTGTCTATTTTGTCATCTATTCTGTTGTGCCGTCATGGTCTCTGTTTCCTGAGAGATGTTTGTTGACGTAGGGCTTGATCCATCGATAGGTATTGCCTCTCATGTAAGTGGTTGCGAAGAGGGGCCACTTTTCCTTAGGCAGCCTCGTCTCTGGTTGGAATTGAAAGTAGACTTGGAGTTGCATAAGCCAGTCTTCGACCTTGTTTCTTTCGCCGTAGAACAGGTCTGGCTTGGCGACGCTAATCTTTCCATCTGGGAAGTTGGGGTTGGTTGCTCCTGAGGTACTCATCCTTGAGGGTCTTCAAAGTGTTGTGGTCCGTACCGTACTGTCCTATCCGAGTATAGGATTAGGGCGAGAGGTGGAAGGTGGGTTGGTTCTCGCAGGAGAGGAGTGTCAAGGAGTGCGAAGGGGTTTGGTGGAACGTGGTGGTGGTGACACCTGATCAACAGCTTCGTACAAAAGGATTGTATTGAAGTAGATCTAGTTGTCTGGATCACAACATGAGTTGAAGACAATTGTTCCATAGGGGAACTATCGCCAGACTATATAGTGCCCAGTTCGTGAGCAGAGTGAGCTCTGCTCACTTTGCTCACTTTTCATGCACGCTGCAGTGAGCTGGGTGAGCTCTGCTCACTTTGCTCACTTTTCATGCACGCTGCGGTGAGCTGGGTGAGCTCTGCTCACTTTGCTCACTTGTTCGTGCATATGCATGCTGCGGCGAGCACCCCCTGGTTTGTCTCGCCGGTCACGTGACCGGTTCCCGTGTCACGCTGTCTGGTACTTCCGTCCAGTATCCTGTCTGCTGCTTTCTGTGAGTATATAAAGACTGTGTTCCTCCTGGGTCATAACATTTGGGTGAGTCAGGACAGGATGTTGGCTGTTTTCCAGAACATATGACAAAATGCTGTCTTTACCAAAAGTCATGGTCCTTGAACAGCGTGGTTCTGGGAAGAGTTTTTGCCCTGAAAGATTTAAGAGTGCAAAAACAGTCTGCTTGAGGAAACCTGGCAAGGGAACCTACAATCAAGCTAAAGCCTGGCGCCCTATAGCTCTGCTAAACACAACAGGCAAGCTGATGGAAGCTATTGCTGCAGCCAGACTAAGCAAGATAGCAGAAGAAGCTGGACTATTGCCAGATATCCAGATGGACTTTAGGAAAGGAAGATCCACAGAAGCAGCACTTTTCCTTCTAATCTCCCAAGTGGAAAAAGTCTGGAAGGAAGGCATGGTTGCATCCCTACTCTCACTGGATATCTCAGGAGCCTATGACAGAGTTCTCCCCAAGATACTACAGCAAATTCTGAAGAGAAAAGGAATACCTGCCTGGCTAGCTTCCTGGATCTACTTCTTCTGTGATAAGCACTCTACCACTCTTGTCTTTGATGATTCTGAGTCTTGTTCTATTCCTATTCATTGTGGAGTTTCTCAAGGTTCTCCATTATCCTCTATTCTTTTTCTATTCTACATTTCTGAATTGCATGAGACTGTGCATACTCCCTCTTCTGGTGTATCTGCCCTGGGGTTTCCAGATGATACAAATCTGCTTGCTTTTGGTCACTCCTTGAAAAGTAACCTTCTGAAGTTAAAGAACACACACCACAAATGTCTATCCTGGGCTGCAAGACATGGAATAGTCTTCTCACCTGAGAAATATGAAATACTTCATTTTTCCAGAAGAAGATCAGACAATCTTCAGCTCAAGCTCAGACTGGGGAATGTGATTCTCAAACCAAAAGAAGAAGTGTGAGTACTTGGAGTGTACCTAGATGCAAAGCTCCACTGGCACAAACACCAGAGGATTATTCTTCAAAAAGTACAGAAAGCACTCTCTTCTCTTTCTAGAACTTCCTATTCTACTTGGGGCTTTCCAGTTCACACATCATGTCTGGTGTACACTGCTATACTGAGATCTCTACTGAGCTGTGCAGTGGGGATCTGGTTTAACCCTCTAAGAAAATTCTCCAATATCTCTTCTCTTGTTTTGTTTCAAAACAGATGCCTAAGACTTATTGGGGGTGCTTTCAAAGCCACTCCTTCTTTTCTATTAGAGAGTGAGCTTTTTCTTCTACCTCTAGACCTCTACTTTAAATTTTGCACTGCCTGTTTTCTTTCTTCTATTGAAAACTCCCCTCTCAAATACTTTCTTGACAGTATCTTTTCCACTATTTCCAGCTATACCTCTCTCTTGAAGAAACCTTTAAAGGAATCCTCAACTATCTCTCCTAAGTGGAAATTCACTTGGTTAAGTCAAATAACTACTAACCAGGCTAGTTCAAAGAAAGAACTACAAAAGCTCTTTACTGAAGAGTGGGAAGACCAATAGGAAGAGAAGAAAAGAAGAAGCTATCCAGGCTGGCAGACTTTCTGTCAAAAGCCACACAAAAACAATCTGAATGTTACGACCCCTGGGATGGAAGCCACTTATTTATAGGCAATCAGGCCGCAGGCCAGGCAAGAGGACACTATGGAAGTCAAGTGACCAACCAACAAGGGGTCACGTGACTGTCGAGACACACACAGGCAGCTTGACGCAGCATGCATGAAGCATCAAGACAATCTCACCAGTCTTGATGCAGGATGCAGGAAGCATTGAGACAGCCTCACCAGTCTCGACGCAGGGTGTATAACATAGTGGGACTGTCGAGACAATCTCACCCATCTTGACATCAAGACTGTCAAGACAATCTTGATTGTCTTGACAGGCCAGCACTATATAGTCTGGTGATAGTTCTCTTATAGAACAATCGTCTTCAACTCATGTTGTGATCCAGACAACTAGATCTACTTCAATACAATCCTTTTGTACAAAGCTATTGATCAGGTGTCACCCCCACCACATTCCACCAAACCCCTTCACACTCCTTGACACTCCTCTCCTGCAAGAACCAACCTGCCTTCCACATCTCACCCTTAATCCTATACTTGGTTAGGATGGCACAGTACAGACTGCAACACTTTGAAGACCCTCAAGGATGAGTACCTCAGGAGCAACCAACCCCAATAGAAAGATTAGTGTCACCAAGCCAGACCTGTTCTATGGTGAAAGGAACAAGGTCGACGACTGGCTTATGCAACTCCAAGTCTACTTTCAATTCCAACTGGAGACAAGACTGCCTAAAGAAAAGTGGCCACTCTTTGCAACCACTTACATGAGAGGTAATGCCCACTGATAGATTAAGCCTTATGTCAACAAACATCTCTCATGAAACAGAGATTACAACAGCATATCAGAATAGATAACAAAATAGATACAATTCAAGGACAAGATCAAAAGGATTCTTGGACTATCTAACAAAGACAAAGTGGCTATACAAATGATCCAGCACATCAAGCAACAACGCTCAGCCGCAGAGTACACCACACAGTTCAAACAATACTCAGTACTGACTGACTGGGATGACAACGCCCTGATGGTCATGTACTGACATGGACTCAAGGAAAACATGAAGGATGAGATCACCTTCAACAGACAAGCAGTCAACACACTGGATAAACTCATCACACAAGCAATCAACATCAACAACAAGTTATTTGAGCAAGTGATAGAGAAGTGCCACAACAGAGGATACAGCCACCCAGCATGGTATGTGAGCAACCACTACAAGCTGCCTAACAAGACACTGCCACATGACCCATATGGCTACGCACTCATCGAACTGGATGCAGTCCACCACAGGGGAAGGTTCACGAAGGGAAGGAACAACAGAAAGAGGAAAGCACTAAAGTGCTATGCCTGTGGCAAGCTAGGCCACATGGCGAAAGACTGTTGTTCAAAGAACAAGGTGCACTGACATCAACTTAATACGCTTGATGGAGACTGGAACATCATCAAGCCAGAGGACCCACCAGGAGAGGCTCAGCTATCCCTTGAACAATAGAACAATTTTGATCAGACACTTGAAGCAGTCCACCAAGTAGCAACATCAGGAGGCAAGGACCTACCAGAACAGACAGATCAGGACAAGGGACAGGAGCCCTTAACTACCTCTGATGGGGACTGAGACAAACCTGTGTCTATCAAAGAAGAAATACCACAAGGAAGCTATGCTTACAACATAGACCCACAAAACCTACAGTATGGTGAACTACAGTGGACGTTCTGCATAAAGCACTACTACACCTACCACGAACAGTTACGAGGATACAGAGAACATTCACCCTACCGCACCACCTGCCACAAGCATTAGGTCAACTGCAAGAAGGATGTGTGTGAAATCCACCTTTGGGACAAACAACAATACACCACATTCCCTGGGCACACACATGATTGGCACAAACACCTCATGTTCCTACAGCAAGGCAACAACAACAACTGCTACATCAACAACTGGCAGTACTGCCTTAAGCCTGGATGTGACAAGCATCAGCAAGACAAATTCATGAACAGATTCCTCAGAACTGATGGGAATGACTGGACCCATTGCCCAGTCAGTGGAAAAACACTTCAATCAGGAAAAGACTGAACTCTCTTGTCAAGGGGCAACATCGGGAGCTCAACAACATGACCCCTAGCAACACAAAGCACCTGCAATTGCCTGTGTCACTACACACCAACACGCCAGTACAGACATACGTGCTTGTTGACTCTGGAGCCAGTGGGAACTATATTTCAAGACAACTTTACAACACCCTCGGCACTGGAAGAAGACGCAAGTGGCAGCCCTATCAGCTCACGATGGCAAATAGACAGACTGAGCTAGTCTGCCACAAGACACAGCCAATGGAAATAGTTACCAGACACTATGTTGAAAGGATCCAACTTGATATTGTCGAGTTGGCCACTCAGGATATCTATTTGGGGATGCCTTGGCTAAAGAAGCACAACCCAGTTGTTAACTGGAGGACAGGAGTACTCACGTTTAGGAACTGCACTAACAACACAGCTCAGACCTGTTACCAGCCGTAGAAGGCGTGGACAGATAAGGGAAGGAGTCCTCAGTGGAACCTCACTGACAGAAAGGACAACTCTCAAGAGAAGAGGTCTGCCTTGACAGGCACACCCCAGAACCAGGTGGCCAAACAGTCAGAGATGAAGAGAGAGGAAGTTGTTAACTCTCTGGAGATCCCTGAAGAGTACTGACCTGGGTATGATAACTTCTTTCAGGAAGAGACAACAACAGCAGTGTTGTCTAAGCACTAACCTTGAGATTATAAGATCAAGTTGCAACCAGGGACAGAGCCAGGATTTGGACCAATTTACCAGTTATCAGAAAAAAAGCTCCAAGTACTTCGCGAGTACCTGGAGGAAAACCTGACAAAGAGTTTCATTCAAGAATCTCAATCACCAGCAGGATACCCAATACTATTTGCACCAAAGAAAGACAGAAGTCTTCGACTTTGTGTGGATTACAGGAAACTCAACAACATTACTATCAAAAATCAATACCTGTTGCCAAATGTGAACAAATTGTGAGACAGGATCAGCCAAGCTACAATCTTCACCAAGCTGGACTTGAAAGAAGCATACAACCTGATACACATGAAAAAAGAAGAAGAATGGAAGACAGCTTTCAGAACCTGATACAGACACTACAAGTATCTGGTCATGCTATTAGGACTCACAAACATACCAGCAACATGTCAAGCCTTGATCAACAATGTTATTAGAGCACACCTGGACCAAACAGCTATCACCTACTTGGACAACATTCTTGTCTACTCGAACACATAACAGGAACATACCAAACATGTGAAGGATGTTCTACAATGTCTACAAGAGGCAGGGCTCAAGTTCAACCCAAAGAAATACAAGTTCAACAAACTGGAAGTTGAATTCCTCAGATATATCCTAGGGATTGAAGGGATCAAGATTGACCCTGAGAAAATCAAAGTGATTCAGCAATAGCCAACACTGACATCAGTCAAGGAAGTACAAGCTTTCCTAGGATTTGCCAACTTCAACTGACAGTTCATTAAGAACTACTCACAGATGGCAACACCACTGACAGAACTCACAAAGAAGGATGTGGAGTACTGGTGGACAGAGAGACAACAAAAAGCATTCCAACAGCTCAAGGATACTTGCGCCAAGAAACCAGTTCTCCTCAACTTCAAGACAGGCCAGCCAACACAAATCAAAACAGACACTTCAGACCAAGCGGTGGGAGCATGTCTATACCAACAGGCAGACAGCAAGTGGCACCCAGTTGCCTACTACTCACACATAATGTCACAAGCAGAACAAAACTGTGATATCTATGACAAAGAGCTACTGGCAGTTGTCAACACACTCAAACATTGGAGAGTGTATGCGGAAAGCAGTTCTGAACTCACTATTCTCACAGACCACAAGAATCTGACAATGTTCACAACAACAAAGAAGCTGAACAGAAAACAAGTCAGATAGGCTGAACTCCTAGAGCAACACTAGTTCAAGATCTTGTACACTCCCAGACAAGACAATAGGAGAGTAGACGCACTAAGCTGACAAAAAGACCACATGGAAGATGATGAACACCAAGGAACAATCTTACAGCAGGACCAGCAAGGAAACCTGGTTCCTCAACCACAGATCAACAAGCTCACAGCAGAAGACACTGAAGAACTAATAAGGAACTACCATGATAATCCAGCATATAGTCACCCAGGAATCACCAAAACCACAGACCTTATCCAACAGGCAGGGAATAATGTCATCAATCTCTGATAACACATCACAAGCTACATCAACAAATATCTACTATGCCAGAAAAACAAGCATGGAAGACACAAGCCATATGGAGAAGAACACCCGAACACAATACTGAGAGGTCCATGGGAAGATATGTCAATGGACTTCATCACAAAGCTACCCAAGTCTAAAGACCCAGTCACAGGAATCACCTACAACTCAATTATGGTGATTGTGGACAGATTCACAAAATACCTAATAGTGGTACTATTCAAGGAAACCCACACAGCAGAGTAGTTGGGATACCTCCTACTGGACAGATTGGTCAGGGACCACAGAGTTCCAATCATGGTTATTACTGACAGAGACAAACTCTTCACATCTAACTACTGGAAAACTATCAGTGCAGCCGTGGGAACAAAACCCAAGATGTCTACAGCCTATCACCCACAAACTGACAGCCAGACAGAGCAAGCAAACCAAGTCCTGGAGACTTATTTGCAGTATTACATCAACCAGACCCACAGCAATTGGGTACAATTATTACCAGTGGCACAGCTGGTAATCAACCAGCACAGATCAGACTCAACAAAGGAATCACTATTCTTTGCCAATTTTGGACAACACACAAACATTGGAATGCCAAGCAGAGCTTCACCAAACACAGAGAAAGCACTCCAACATGACAAGCTCCTACAACAAACACACACAATGATGAGGCATTACCTTTAAGAGACCTCAGAAAAGATGCAACACCAAATAGACAAAAAATTGAAAATAGTACCTCAGCTGAAGAAGGGGGATAAAGTCTACCTCCTCACAAAAAATTGGAAAGTCAAGAAACCAAGAACAAAGAAACTGGACTATGTCAAGGTTGAACTATTTTCAGTCAAGGAAAGAACTGGACCAGTCAATGTCAGACTGCGACTACAGAGAGATGCTTGGGTACACCCAAACTTTCACATCTCAATGATCAAATTAGCTGACCAGAGCACACCCTTGCAGGAAACATTTCATTACCAACCAGAGGAAGAACAGGAATTTGAGGTCAAACAGATCTTGAAGAGAAAAGGTCAGTGATACCTTGTCAAGTGGAAAAACTACCCAGACTCAGAAAATACCTGGGAACCACTCAGGAATCTTGCGAACTGGCAGCTCCTCCTGCAGCAGTTCTGGCAGAAGCAGGACTGAACAGCTCAGCCTGCAGCACGGACATGTCAATGACTGTTGCTGACAAGTCTTCACCATCCACCTCTATTTCAGCAACAAGGCACTGGAGCTTCTTCTTTGCTTGACTCTCAGCACCTTCAAGAATCTTTCACTTTCAGGACACACAAGCCTGCAGCTTGGCAAGCTGCTCAACAAGAGCATCCTGCTTGGCCTCATCAACAGCCAAATCCTCGCGAAGGTTATCTCGGGTCATGTTCAGTGACTCCCAAGAAAGTGACACACAGAACTTCCCATGACAAGTGCATTCAGCGCACTTCAACTTATTGTTGTTGTCAGACATTTGGAAGCAGGGCTTGTGGTTCAAAACACAGAAGTCACACAGAGCAAGTGACATGAAGTTATGATCACAGATCTGGGCTGCCAGTTGTTTTCAGTAAGCAGAGGCATGTGATTTTGCAGACATACTCAAGAATTCATCAGGACAATAAATGAAGGAGAGGAGGGTAGTGTTACAACCTATGGGATGGGAGCCACTCATTTATAGGTAATCAGGCTGTGGGCCAGGCAAGAGGACACCATGGAAGTCAAGTGACCAACCAACAAGGGGTCACGTGACTGTCAAGACACACATGGGTGGCTTGACGCAGCATGCATGAAGCATCAAGAGAATCTCACCAGTCTTGATGCAGGATGCAGGAAACATCAAGACAGCCTCACCAGTCTTGACGCAGGGTGCATAACATAGTGGGACCATCAACACAATCTCACCTGTCTTGACGTCAAGACTGTCAAGACAATCTTGATCATCTTGACAGGCCAGCACTATATAGTCTGGTGATAGTTCCCTTATGGAACAATTGTCTTCAACTCATGTTGTGATCCAGACAACTAGATCTACTTCAATACAATCCTTTTGTACAAAGCTATTGATCAGGTGTCACCACTACCATGTTCCACCAAACCCCTTCGCACTCCTTGACACTCCTCTCCTGCAAGAACCAACCTGTCTTCCACATCTCACCCTTAATCCTATACTCAGTTAGGACAGCACTGTACAGACTGCAACATGCTCACGCATATGTGTGCTGCGGCGAGCAACCTCTGGTCAGTCTTGCCAGTCATGTGACTGCTTCCTGTGTTATGCTGCCTGGTACTTCTGTCCAGTATCCTGTCTGCTGTTTCTTGTGAGTATAAAGACTGTGTTCCTCCTGGGTCGTAACACTATCCTCCTCTCCATCTTTCATTGTCTTGATGAAACTTGGTCATGTCTCCAAAGTCATGTGCGACTGTTAGCCAAACTCAGCTTACTGCTCAAATCCACGATCAGGATTTTGTTTCGTGTACGCCCTGCAATTTTTGTGTTTTCTGTGGTCGTCCATGCTTCCAGATGCCAGGAGAAGATGATAAGTTGAAATGTGCTGTGTGCACTCAGCACGGGAAGTCTTGTGTCTCTGTGTCCTGGGAATCTCTGAACATATCCCAGGACAACCTTCGTGAGGATGTGGCTGCTGAAGAGGCAACACGCAACACACTCTTCGAACAACTTGCTGTGGTGCAAGTTTGTCTGTCTCAGAAGTGAAAGGTGTTGGAAGGTGCCAAGGTCTGTGCAAGACAGAAGCTTCAGTGTCTGGTGAAAGAGATGGAGTCGGATGGCAAGGATTTGACTTGATCAGTCATTGACACATCCCTTCTGCAGGCTGAGCTGTTCAGTCTTGCTCCTGCTGAAACTGTCGCAGAAGGAGCTGGCAGTTCGCGAGGTTCTTGAGTGGTTCCCAGGTATTCTCTGAGTCTGGGTATCCTTTCCACTTGACAAGGTATTGCTGACCTTTTCTAGCCAGGATCTGTTTGACTTCAAACTCTTGTTCTTCTTCGGGTTAGTAATGAAATGTCTCCTGCAAGGGTGTGCTCTGGTCAGCTGGTTCAATCATTGATATTGTCACAGTTCTGGCCCAGTTGCATATCTGGCACAAGTCACACATCTTGCCAGGAAGTTCCATCTGCACTGTTGCCTGTTTGCTCCACTGTATCCCCTGCCTATAAGAACTTCTCCTACTCCCCCAGCTTCTTCTCTTCTTCTTTTCTCTTTTCCTTCCTTGTCTTTTGTTTTGTACATCAATCCAAGTCTCAAGTCTCAAGTCAAGTCAGGTCAAGGTTACCGAATCAGTTAGGCTTGAGTTCTGCTCTGCTATTGTCTTGTCACACTACGAAAGACCTACCCAACCATAACACACTTCACCAAGCCATGTTCACATCCTTGTCATGTCTCAACAACCAGACCAAGCCATGCCAGTTGCTGGAAATGACAAGTTCCTTCGCAACATGTTTGCAGAGTTCATGTGAATTCAAGCTACCAACACCACTTCCAAGTCCAAGTCTGAACACACTGCTGACCCAGAGATCTTCAGTGGTGATGGCGGAAACACAGAAATCACACATGAGAAGCTTGAGAGCTTCATCACATCACTGTCACTCAAGATGACACTCAACACTGACTGGTACCCCACAGAAATATTGCGGATTGTGTACGTCTTTTCACGCACGACTGGCACTGCGCAGTCCTACATCTCAGCTAAGATCACAGCTGGCCAGTACATTGACTGGCACAACATTGTCCAAGATCTCCGGAATGCCTTCTCTGACCCAGACCCAGAGTTCCTAGCTCAGAGAAAGCTTATCACCTTGTGTCAGGCCAACTGTTCCTTTGCCGAGTTCTTCACAGAGTTCAATCAGTATGCTCCACACACAGGCTTCAATGACAAGGCCTTGAAGTGCCATCTTTGATGTGCTGTCTCTGAAGAGCTTGCCAAGCAGCTTATCAGCATCAACCTCAAGGACATCAGCTATCAGAAGCTTGTTGAGGAATGCCAGCTGCAGGACAACCAGTTACATGCCACTTCTGCCAACTCTCACTGTCCACATCAAGCACCTCCCACCCAAGCCTCAGTTCCACAGTCAGGAGCTTCAGTTCTGTGTCCAGGGTTCATCAAGCCAGCCTTCACACCACAGCCACCAAGTCCTACCATAGATCTCAGCTGCTCTAAGCTGACACCAGAAGAGTGAGAACATCACTGAAGCAAAGGCCTCTGCTTCTACTGTGGGAACCAAGGTCATGTCTCAACCTTCTGTCCAGTGAAAAGCATGCCTGTTGTTGCCACCACCACAACCACCACCAAGTCTGCCACTGTTGAGACTACTCCAAAGTCAGAAAACAAGTAGTCCTTGGTTATCATCACACCCAAGGACATGAAAAGGATCTCCATGTTGGCTATCTGTCTCCAGACCAGCAATTGGACAGCAAGTGCTTGTTTCTTCCTTGTATCCTAGATGGGAAATTCAAGTGCAATACTCTTATTGACTCTGGCTGTTCAGCATTTGGCTGCATTGGTGCTTCCTTTACGCAATCTCTTCACTAAGAACCTCTCCCCTACCCACGCACATTGTGATTGTTTGATGGCAAGACATCACAAACCACACATCTTGCGAAGACAATCATGACTATGGCACATGGTGTGCACCAGGAGGAAGTCTCTCTCTTGGTGTCTCCTGGTCCTCACTATGATGTGATTCTGGGGATGCCATGGCTCCAGAAGCACAGGCCACACATTGATTAGACAAACACCTCAATCATGTTCAAGTCAGATCACTACTGATCCCCATGCCTCAAGTCAAACAATAGCTATCCAATCTCTTTGGATCTTAAAGCCAAGATGTCTGCTGGAAAGTCTCAGAATCCCAAGCCTCTTTCTGCCATGCCAATCCCTATCAATGCTGCCACATTTTCTCTCCTTGCTGCCAAGCCAGATCACCAGGTGTTCAGTGTTTCTCTGAGAGACATTGAGCAGGTGTTGAAGTCAAAGAAGTATGTGGATCCTGCCACACTTCTCCCTGCTCAGTACCACAAGTTCCTGGATGTCTTCAGCAAGGATGACGCTGACAAGCTTGCTCCTCTACGCCCAGGAGTTGACCACAAGATCAAGATGGAACCAGGAACCCAGGCACCCTCTGGACCTTTGTACAGCATGAGCAGAGAAGAACTTGAAGTTCTCAAGAAGTACCTGACAGAGAACCTGAACAAGGGCTTCATTCAAGTATCTTCATCACCTGCTGCTACACCAGTCCTCTTTGTCAAGAAGCCAGAAGGTGGATTGTGTTTCTGTGTAGACTACAGAGCACTCAACACTATCACCATCAAGAACTGTTACCCCCTACCACTGATCCCGGAGATGTTGGACCAGCTTTGCAAAGCTGTGTGGTACACCAAGCTTGACATTGTTGGTGCCTTCAACTGTATCTGGATGAAGGAAGGTGAAGAATAGAAGACTGTGTTCTGCACACGCTCAGGCCTCTACAAATACCTTGTCATGCCCTTTGGTCTTGCCAATACTCCAAGCATGTTCCAGAACTATATCAATGATGTTTTGAGACCTGACATCCTTGATGTCTTTGGCACTGCCTATGTGGATGACATTCTTGTCTACAGTCAGACACTCAAGAAACACTGGAAGCATGTCAAGCTTGTTCTCAGTCAACTACAAGATGCAAGCCTGCAAGTTGACATCTCCAAGTGTGACTTTGAAGTGCATCAAGTCAAGTACCTTAGCCTCATCATTCAGTCTGCCACTGAAGATGGCTGACCCAGATCTGTGAGTATAGACCCAGCCAAGACTGACACCATCAAGGAGTGGAAGCCTCCTGCCAGTCTCAAGGAAGTGGAGAGCTTCATTGTCTTTGCAAACTTCTACCACTAGTTTATCAAAGACTTTGCCAAGCTTGCATCCCTACTCACAGCTCTGACCAAGAAGAATGTTGCCTTCAAGTGGGAAACCCCAGAGCAGCACCTGTTTGAAAGTATCAAGAAGGTCTTCAGAACTGCACCCATCCTGCAGCACTTTGATCTGGAGAAGGAGGGTGTTGTTGAGACTGACACTTCTGACTACGTCTCTGGTGCTGTCCTGTCACAGCCAGATCATGAAGGAGTTCTACGCCCTGTTGCCTTCTTGTCACGCCACCACCTGCCGGCAGAATGCAACTACAAGATCTATAATAAAGAGTTGCTGGCAATTGTCTGTGCCTTTGAAGAATAGTGAGCAGAGCTTGAAGGATCTCCAGAACCTGTCAAAGTGATCTCTGATCACAAGAACTTGGAGTACTTCATGTTGTCAAAGTGCCTTTCCTGCTGTCAAGCCTGTTGGAGCAAGTTCTTGTCACACTTCAATTTCAAGATCAGCTACTGTCCAGGCAGTCAGTGCAAGTCTGACACTCTCACTTGATGTTCTCAAGACCTCCTGTCAGACAGTGATCCCTGTCAAGACTTCATGGAGCAAGTTGTCCTCAAGCCCAAGAATCTTGCATATTCAGAGGTTCAAGTCAAGCCTATCCAGATCCTGAGATGTTCAGAAGCTGCACCAGTTGACACTGAACCTGGCACTGCACCTCTTTCAGACATCATCCAAGCTACCTATAACAACCTTGCTGAAGGTGATCCAGTGGCAACAGTGTCACAGATACTAAGGGATAGTGTCAGGCACAGTCAAGAAGTGTCTCTCTCAGACTGCAGCTTAGAAAATAACTATCTCTTCTACAAGAACTGACTCTGGATCTCTGAGAATGATGAGCTACACCTACACCTGTTCCAAGAAGCCCATGACCAAGCAATAGCTAGCCACACTGAGATTGCCAAGACCCACAATCTTCTGTCTTGTTGGTACTATTGGCCAAAGATGGTGAACATCATACAGCAGTACATCAGGAATTGTCATGTCTGCTCTAAAGCAAAGCCTGCCCGTGATCACCAAGGAGAGCTGCTGTCTCTTCCCATACCTCAGCAATGTTGGCAGGATCTGGCTATAGATTTCATTACTGACTTGCCCAAGTCAAGAGATGCCTGCTTCCCTGGTGCCAAGCACATCTGGGTCATCACTGACTGTCTCACCAAAGAACACCACTTTGTGCCATGTGCTGAGATGACAACCTCACATCTTGTCTGGATGTTCATCCAGTTTGTTGTCTGTACCCATGGCTTGCCCAGGAGTATTGTCTCAGACAGATGAGGTCAGTTTGTCAGCTTATTCTGGAAAGCACTCTGTACCCATCTTGACATCATGCTATGACTATTCTCAGGACACCACTCAGAGACAGATAGTCAGATAGAACAAGAGAATCAGGAGCTTGAACACTACCTGAGATCCTATGTCAACTATCTCCAAGATGACTGGGTCCAATAGCTTCCTCTGGCAGAGTTCATGCAGAACAACTCCCAGTCTGATTCCTCTGGCATGTCACTGTTCTTTGCCAACAAAGGGTTCTATCCACAGCTCAGCATCACACCCACGAGTGAAGTCTGCAACCAAGATGCTATGGAAATCTCTGGAGAAATGATGCAGATTCTGGAACAGTTGTAAGCTGAACTCCGACTATCCCAGGAAGCTCAAGCTCACACCACCAATTTGCATCAAGTCCTGTCACTGTCCTATCAAACTGGAGATCTTGTTTGGCTGAATACCAAGAACATCAGGGCACACCACCCATGCAAAAAGCTTGACAACAAGTGGATTGGACTATTCAAGTTGTTGAAGACAGTCAGAAGCTGTGCCTGCCATCTGGAGCTTCCACACACTCTCAAGATCCACTCTGTCTTTCACGTTTCCCTTCTACGTCTGACACCTGCTAATCCTATCCCTGGCCAATCAAATGAACACCCTGGCCCTGTCATTGGTCAAGACACAGATGAAGAGTTCCAGGTTGAAGAAATCCTTGACTCCAAGCCAGCAATGTCTTGACAGAAGTTCAAGTACCTGGTCAAATAGTCTGGATGGCCAATTGAAGATGCCACTGAAGAGCCTATTGAGCATCTTGACAACACCAAAGACACTATCTACAACTTCCATGAGAAATACTCAAGGAAACCACAGCCACAGAACTACAGCCACAAGCAGCCTGAGACTCACAGGAGTTCACCATGTGAAGGAGGGGGGTAATGTCACAGTTCTGGCCCAGTTGCATATCTGGCACAAGTCACACACCTTGCTGGGAAGTTCCATCTGCACTGTTGCCTGTTTGCTCTGCTGTATCCCCTGCCTATAAGAACTTCTCCTGCTCCCCCAGCTTCTTCTCTTCTTCTTTTCTTTTTTCCTTCGTTGTCTTTTGTCTTGTACATCAATCCAAGTCTCAAGTCTCAAGCCAAGTCAGGTCAAGGTTACTGAATCAGTTAGGCTTGAGTTCTGCTCTGCCATTGTCTTGTCACAGATATATGAAAGTTTGGATGGACTCTGGCATCTCTTGGTAGTCGTATCTTGACGTTGACTAGTCCTGTTTTCTCTTCGACTGAAAATGGTCTGACCTTGATATTGTCAAGTTTCTTTGTCTTTGGCTTTTTTGTTTTCCAATTTTTTGTGAGAAGGTAGACTTTATCCCCCTTCTTTAGCTGAGGTGCCATTTTCAATTTTTTGTCTATTTAACACTGTATTTTTTTTGAGGTCTCTTGAAAGTAGTGCCTTATCATTGTGTGTGTTTGTCGCAGGAGCTTGTCATGTCAGAGTGCTTTCTCCATGTTCAGTGAAGCTCTGCTTGGTATTCCGATGTTTGCATGTTGTCCAAAATTAGCAAAAAATAGCGATTCCTTTGTTGAATCTGATCTGTGCTGGTTGATTGCCAGCTGTGCCACCAGTAATAACTGTACCCAATTGCTATAGGTCTGGTTGATGTAATGCCACAAGTAAGTCTCCAGGACTTGGCTTGCTTGCTCTGTCTGGCTGTCTGTCTGTGGGTGATAGGCTGTAGACATTTTGGGTTTTGTTCCTATGGCTGCACTGATTGTCTTCCAGTAGTTGGATGTGAAGAGTTTGTCTCTGTCTGTAATGATTGTGATTGGAACTCTGTAGTCTCTGACCAATCTGTCCAGTAAGAGGTGTCCCAACTGTTCTGCTGTGTGGGTCTCCTTGAATAGTACCACTATCAGATATTTTGTGAATCTGTCCACCATCACTATAATCAAGTTGTAGGTGATTCCTGTGACTGGGTCTTTGGACTTGGGTAGCTTTGTGATGAAGTCCATTGACACATCTTCCTACAGGCCTCTTGGTATTGTGTTCAGGTGTCCTTCTCCATATGGCTTGTGTCTTCTATGTTTGTTTTTCTGGCACAGTAGACATTTGCTGATGTAGCTTGTGACATGTTTTCAGAGATTGATGATATTGTTCTCTGCCTGTTAGATAAGGTCTGTGGTCTTGGTGATTCCTGGGTGACTATGTGCTGGGTTGTTGTGGTAGTTCCTTATTAATTCTTCAGTGTCTTTTGCTGTGAGCTTGTTGATCTGTGGTCAAGGCATCAGGTTTCCTTGCTGGTCCTGCTGTAAGATCATTCCTTGGTGTTCATCATCTTCCATATGGTCTTTTTGTCAGCTTAGTGTGTCTGCTCTCCTGTTGTCTTGTCCGGGGGTATACAAGATCTTGAACTTGTGTTGCTCTAGGAGTTCAGTCTATCTGACTTGTCATCTGTTCAGCTTCTTTGTTGTTGTGAATATTGTCAGATTCTTGTGGTCTGTGAGAATGGTGAGTTCAGAACTACTTTCTGCGTACACTCTCCAGTGTTCAAGTGTGTTGACAACTGCCAGTAGCTCTTTGTTGTGGATATCATAGTTCTGTTCTGCTTGTGTCATCTTGCGTGAGTAGTAGGCAACTGGGTGCCACTTGTCGTCTGCCTGTTGGTATAAACATGCTCCCACTGCTTGGTCTGAAGTGTCTGTTTTGATTTGTGTTGGTTGGCCTGTCTTGAAGTTGAGGAGAACTGGTTCCTTGGCGCAAGTGTCCTTGAGCTGTTGGAATGCTTTTTGTTGTCTCTCTGTCCACCAGTACTCCGCGTCCTTCTTTGTGAGTTCTGTCAGTAGTGTTACTATCTGTGAGTAGTTCTTAATGAACTGTCAGTTGAAGTTGGCAAATTCTAGGAAGGCTTGTACTTTCTTGACTGATGTCAGTGTTGGCTATTACTAAATCACTTTGATTTTCTCAGGGTCAATATTGATCTCTTCAATCCCTAGGATGTATCCAAGGAATTCAACTTCCAGTTTGTTGAACTTGTATTTCTTCAGGTTGAGCTTGAGCCCTGCCTCTTGTAGGCATCATAGAACATCCTTCACATGTTTGGTATGTTCCTGTTACGTGTTCGAGTAGACAAGAATATTGTCCAAGTAGGTGATAGCTGTTTGGTCCAGGTGTGCTCTGATGATATTGTTGATCAAGGCTTGACATGTTGCTGGTGTGTTTGTGAGTCCGAATAGCATGACCAGATACTTGTAGTGTCTGTATCAGGTTCTGAAAGCTGTCTTCCATTCTTCTCCTTCTTTCATGCGTATCAGGTTGTATACTCCTTTCAAGTCCAGCTTGGTGAAGGTTGTAGCTTGTCTGATCCTGTCTTGCAGTTTGTTCGCATTTGGCAACAGATATCAGTTTTTGATGGTAATGTTGTTGAGTTTCCTGTAGTCCACACAAAGTCAAAGACTTCCATCTTTCTTTAGTGCAAATAGTATCAGATATCCTGCTGGCGATTGAGATTCTTGAATGAAACTCTTTTTCAGGTTCTCCTCCAGGTACTCGCAAAGTACTTGGAGCTCTTTCTCTGATAACTGGTAAATTGGTCCAAATCCTGGCTCTGTCCCTGGTTGCAACTTGATCTCATGATCCCAAGGTTAGTGCTTAGGCAACACTGCTGTTGTTGTCTCTTCCTGAAAGAGGTTATCATACTCAGGTCAGTACTCTTCAGAGATCTCCAGAGAGTTAACAACTTCCTCTCTCTTCATCTCTGACTGTTTGGCCACCTGGTTCTGGGGTGTGCCTGTCAAGGCAGACCTCTTCTCTTGAGAGTTGTCCTTTCTGTCAGTGAGGTTCCACTGAGGGTTCCTTCCCTTATCTGTCCACACCTTCTGTAGCTAGTAACAGGTTCGAGCTGTGTTGTTAGTGCAGTTCCTAAACATGAGTAGTCCTGTCCTCCAGTTAACAACTGGGTTATGCTTCTTTAGCCAAGACATCCCCAAATAGATATTCTGAGTGGCCAACTTGACAATATCAAGGTAGATCCTTTCAGCATGGTGTCTGGTAACTATTTCCATTGGCTGCGTCTTGTGGCAGACTAGCTCTGTCTGTCTATTTGCCATCACAAGCTGATAGAGCTGCCGCTTGCGTCTTCTTCCAGTGCTGAGGGTGTCGTAAAGTTGTCTTGAAATGTAGTTTCCACTGGCTCCAGAATCAACAAGTGTGTATGTCTGTACTGGCGTGTTGGCGTGTAGTGACACAGGTAATCATAGGTGCTTTGTGTTGCTAGGGGTCATGTTGTTAAGCTCCTGATGTCACCCCTTGACAAGAGAGTTCAATCTTTTCCTGATTGAAGTGTTTTTCCACTGACTGGGCAATAGGTCCAGCTATTCCCATCAGTTCTGAGGAATCTGTTCATGAATTTGTCTTGCTGATGCTTGTCACATCCAGGCTTGAGGCAGTACTGCCAAATGTTGATGTAGCAGTTGTGGTTGTTGCCTTGCTGTAGGAACATGAGGTGTTCATGCCAATCATGTGTGTGCCCGGGGAATGCGGTGTGTTGGTGTTTGTCCCAGAGATGGATCTCACACACATTCTTCTTGCAGTTGGCCCAATGTTTGTGGCAGGTGGCGTGGTAGGGTGAATGCCCTCCATATCTTTGTAGCTGTTTGTGGTAGGTGCAGTAGTGCTTTATGCAAAACCTCCACTGTAGTTCGCCGTGCTGTAGGTTTTGTGAGTCTATGCTGTAAGCATAGCTTTCTTGTGGTATTTCTTCTTTGATAGACACAGGTTCATCTCAGTCCCTATCAGAGGTGGTTAAGAGCTCCTGTCCCTTGTCCTGACCTGTCTGTTCTGGTAGGTCCTTGCCTCCTGATGTTGCCAGTTGGTGGGCTGCTTCCAATGTCTGGTTGTATTTGTCCTATTGTTTGAGGGATAGCTGCGCCTCTCCTGGTGGATCCTCTGGCTTGATGACATTCCAGTCTCCGTCAAGTGTATTAAGTTGCTGTCAGTGCACCTTGTTCTTTGAACAACAGTCTCTTGCCATGTGGTCTAGCTTGCCACAGGCATAGCACTTCAGTGCTTTCCCCTTCTTGTTGTTCCTTCCTTTTGTGAACCTTCTCTTGTGGTGGACTGCATCCAGTTCCATGGGTGCGTAGCCATATAAGTCATGTGGCGGTGCATTCTTAGGTGACTTGTAGTGGTTGCTCACATGCCATGTGGGGTGGCTCTGTCCTGTGACAAGGCAATGGCAGAGCAGAACTTGAGCCTAACTGATTCAGTAACCTTGACCTGACTTGGCTTGAGACTTGAGACTTGGATTGATGTACAAGATGAAAGACAAGGAAGGAAGAAAAAAAGAAAAGAAGAGAAGAAGCTGGGGGAGCAGGAGAAGTTCTTATAGGCAGGTGATCAGGCAATAGTGTAGCAAACAGGCAACAGTGCAGATGGAACTTCCCGGCAAGGTGCGTGCAGATGGAACTTCCCAGCAAGGTGCGTGACTTGTGCCAGATATGCAACAAGGCAATAGCAGAGCAAACAGGCAACAGTGCAGATAGAACTTCCCAGCAAGGTGTGTGACTTGTGCCAGATATGCAACTGGGCCAGAACTGTGATATTACCCACCTCCTTCACATGGCAAACTCCTGTGAGCCTCAGGCCACTCGTGGCCGTAGTTCTGTGGCTGTGGTTTCCTTGGGTATTTCTTATGGAAGTTGTAGATAGTGTCTTTGGTGTTGTCAAGATGCTCAATAGGCTCTTCAGTGGCATCTTCAATTAGCCATCCAGACTATTTGACCAGGTACTTGAACTTCTGTCAAGACATTGCTGGCTTGGAGTCAAGGATTTCTTCAACCTGGAACTCTTCATCTGTGTCTTGACCAATGACAGGGCCAGAGTGTTCATTTGATTGGCCAGGGATAGGATTAGCAGGTGTCAGACATAGAAGGGAAACATGAAAGACAGGGTGGATCTTGAGAGTGTGTGGAAGCTCCAGATGGCAGGCACAGCTTCCGACTGTCTTCAACACCTTGAATGGTCTAATCCACTTGTCGTCAAGCTCTTTGCATAGGCGGTGTGTCCTGATGTTCTTGGTATTCAGCCAAACAAGATCTCCAGTTTGATAGGACAGTGACAGGACTTGATGTAAATTGGCAGTGTGAGCTTGAGCTTCCTGGGATAGTCGGAGTTCAGCTTGCAACTGTTCCAGAATCTGTATCATTTCTCCAGAGATTTCTATAGTATCTTGGTTGCAGGCTTCACTTGTGGGTGTGATGCTGAGCTGTGGATGGAACTCTGTGTTGGCAAAGAACAGTGACATGCCAGAGGAATCAGACTGGGAGTTCTTCTGCGTGAACTCTGCCAGAGGAAGCTATTGGACCCAGTCATCTTGGAGATAGTTGACATAGGATCTCAGGTAGTGTTCAAGCTCCTGATTCTCTTGTTCTGTCTGACCATCTGTCTCTGGGTGGTGTCCTGAGGATAGTCGTAGCATGATGTCAAGATGGGTACAGAGTGCTTTCCAGAATAAGCTGACAAACTGACCTCCTCTGTCTGAGACAATACTCCTGGGCAAGCCATGGGTACAGACAACAAACTGGATGACCGTCCAGACAAGATGCGAGGTTGTCATCTCAGCACATGGCACAAAGTGGTGTTCTTTGGTGAGACAGTCAGTGATGACCCAGATGTGCTTGGCACCAGGGAAGCAGGCATCTCTTGACTTGGGCAAGTCAGTAATGAAATCTATAGCCAGATCCTGCCAACATTGCTGAGGCACAGAAAGAGACAGCAGCTCTCCTTGGCGATCACAGGCAGGCTTTGCTCAAGAGTAGACATGACAATTCTGGATGTACTACTGTATGATGTTCACCATCTTTAGCCAATAGTACCAACAAGACAGAAGATTGTGGGTCTTGGCAATCCCAGTGTGGCCAGCCATTGCTTGGTCATGGACTTCTTGGAACAGGTGTAGGTGTAGCTCATTGTTCTCAGGGATCCAGAGTCAGTTCTTGTAGAAGAGGCAGTTATTTTCCAAGCTGCAGTCTGAGAGAGACACTTCTTGACTGTGCCTGACACCATCCCTTAGCATCTGTGACACTGTTACCACTGGATCACCTTCAGCAAGGTTGTTATAGGCAGCTTGGATGATGTCTGAAAGAGGTGCAGCATCAGGTTTAGTGTCAACTGGTGCAGCTTCTGAACATCTCAGGATCTGGATAGACTTGACTTGAACCTCTGAATGTGCAAGATTCTTGGGCTTGAGGACAACTTACTCCATGAAGTCTTGACAGGGATCACTGTCTGACAGGAGGTCTTGGGAACATTGAGTGAGGGTGTCAGCCTTGCACTGACTGCCTGGACAGTAGCTGATCTTGAAATTGAAGTGTGACAAGAACTCGCTCTAACAGGCTTGACAGCAGGAAAGGCACTTTGACGACATGAAGTACTCCAAGTTCTTGTGATCAGAGATCACCTTGACAGGTTCTGGAGATCCTTCAAGCTCTGCTCACTATTCTTCAAAGGCACAGACAATTGCCAGCAACTCTTTGTCGTAGATCTTGTAGTTGTATTCTGCTGGCAGGTGGTGGCGTGACAAGAAGGCAACAGAGTGTAGAACTCCTTCATGGTCTGGCTGTGACAGAACAGCACCAGAGACGTAGTCAGAAGTGTCAGTCTCAACAACACCCTCCTTCTCCAGATCAAAGTGCTGCAGGATGGGTACAGTTCTGAAGGCCTTCTTGATACTTTCAAACAAGTGCTGCTCTGGGGTTTCCCACTTGAAGGCAACATTCTTCTTGGTCAGAGCTGTGAGTGGGGATGCAAGCTTGGCAAAGTTTTTGATGAACTAGTGGTAGAAGTTTGCAAAGACAATAAAGCTCTGCACTTCCTTGAGACTGGCAGGAAGCTTCCACTCCTTGATGGCATCAGTCTTGGCTGGGTCTATACTCACAGATCTGGGTCAGCCGTCTTCAGTGGCAGACTGAATGATGAGGCCAAGGTACTTGACTTGATGGACTTCAAAGTCACACTTGGAGATGTTGACTTGCAGGCTTACATCTCGTAGTCAACTGAGAACAAGCTTGACGTGCTTCCGGTGTTCCTTGAGTGTCTGACTGTAGATAAGGATGTCATCCACATAGGCAGTGCCAAAGACATCAAGGATGTCAGGTCTCAAAACATCATTGATGTAGTTCTGGAACGTGCTTGGAGTATTGGCAAGACCAAAGAGCATGACAAGGTATTCGTAGAGGCCTGAGCGTGTGCGGAACACAGTCTTCTATTCTTCACCTTCCTCCATCCGGATACAGTTGAAGGCACCAACAATGTCAAGCTTGGTGTACCACACAGCTTTGCAGAGCTGGTCCAATATCTCCCGGATCAGTGGTAGGGGGTAACAGTTCTTGATGGTGATGGTGTTGAGTGCTCTGTAGTCTACACAGAAACACAATCCACCTTCTGGCTTCTTGACAAAAAGGACTGGTGCAGTAGCAGGTGATGAAGATGCTTGAATGAAGCTCTTGTTCAGGTTCTCTGTCAGGTACTTCTTGAGAACTTCAAGTTCTTCTCTGCTCATGCTGTACAGAGGTCCAGAGGGTGCCTGGGTTCCTGGTTCTATCTTGATCTCGTGGTCAACTCCTGGGTGTAGAGGAGGAAGCTTGTCAGTGTCATCCTTGCTGAAGATGTCCAGGAACTTGTGGTACTGAGCAGGGAGAAGTGTGGCAGGATCCACACACTTCTTTGACTTCAACACCTGCTCAATATCTCTCAGAGAAACACTGAACACCTGGTGATCTGGCTTGGCAGCAAGGAGAGAAAATGTGGCAGCATTGATGGGGATTAGTGTAGCAGAAAGGGGCTTGGGATCCTGAGGCTTTCCAGCAGATGTCTTGGCTTCAAGATCCAAAGAGATTGGATAGCCATTGTTTGACTTGAGGCATGCGGATCAGCAGTGATCTGACTTGAACATGATTGAGGTGTTTGTCCAATCAATATGTGGCCTGTGCTTCTGGAGCCATGGCATCCCCAGAATCACATCATAGTGAAGACCAGGAGACATAAAGAGAGAGACTTCTTCCTGGTGCACGCCATGTGCTGTGGTCATGATTGTCTTGGCAAGATGTGTGGTTTGTGATGTCTTGCCATCAAACAATCACAATGTGTGTGGGTAGGGGAGAGGTTCTTGGTGAAGAGATTGCGCAAAGGAAGCACCAATGCAGCCAAATGCTGAACAGCCAGAGTCAATAAGAGTATTGCACTTGAATTTCCCATCTAGGATACAAGGAAGAAACAAGCACTTGCTGTCCAACTGCTGGTCTGGAGACAGATAGCAAACATGGAGATCCTTTTCATGTCCTTGGGCGTGACAATAACCAAGGACTACTTGTTTTCTGACTCTGGAGTAGTCTCAACAGTGGCAGACTTGGTGGTGGTTGTGGTGGTGGCAACAACAGGCATGCTTTTCACTGGACAGAAGGTTGAGATGTGAACTTGGTTCCCACAGTAGAAGCAGAGGCCTTTGCTTCAGCAATGTTCTCACTCTTCTGGCGTCAGCTTAGAGCGGCTGAGATCCATGGTAGGACTTGGTGGCTGTGGCGTGAAGGCTGACTTGATGAACCCTGGACACAGAACTGAAGCTCCTGACCGTGGAACTGAGGCTTGGGTGGGAGGTGCTTGACATGGACAGTGAGAGTTGGCAGAAGTGGCACGCAACTGGTTGTCCTGCAGCTGGCATTCCTCAACAAGCTTCTGATAGCTGATGTCCTTGAGGTTGATGCTGACAAGCTGCTTGGCAAGCTCTTCAGAGACAGCGCATCAAAGATGACACTTCAAGGTCTTGTTGTTGAAGCCTGTGCGTGGAGCATACTGATTGAACTCTGTGAAGAACTCGGCAAAGGAACAGTTGGCCTGACGCAAGGTGATGAGCTTTCTCTGAGCTAGGAACTCTGGGTCTGGGTCGGAGAAGGCATTCCGGAGATCTTGGACAATGTTGTGCCAGTCAATGTACTGGCAAGCTGTGATCTTAGCTGAGATATAGGACTGTGCAGTGCCAGTCGTGCATGAAAAGACGTACACAATCCGCGATGTTTCTGTGGGGTACCGGTCAGTGTTGAGTGTCATCTTGAGTGACAGTGATGTGATGAAGCTCTCAAGCTTCTCATGCGTGATTTCTGTGTTTCTGCCATCGCCACTGAAGATCTCTGGGTCAGCAGTGCGTTCAGACTTGGACTTGGGAGTGGTGTTGGTAGCTTGAATTCGCATGAACTCTGCAAACATGTTGCAAAGGAACTTGTCATTTCCAGCAACTGGCATAGCTTGGTCTGGTTGTTGAGACATGACAAGGACGTGAACATGGCTTGGTGAAGTGTGTTATGGTTGGGTAGGTCTTTCGTAGTGTGACGAGGCAATGGCAGAGCAGAACTCAAGGCTAACTGATTCAGTAACCTTGACCTGACTTGGCTTGAGACTTGAGACTTGGATTGATGTACAAGACGAAAGACAAGGAAGGAAAAGAGAAAAGAAGAAGGGAAGAAGCTGGGGGAGCAGGAGAAGTTCTTACAGGCAGGAGATACAGCGGAGCAAGCAGGCAACAGTGCAGATGGGACTTTTCGGCAAGGTGCGTGACTTGTGCCAGATATGCAACTGGGCCAGAACTGTGACACAAGCTGTGCTTGCAAATCTTGACACATATGCATGCTGTGTCAAGTCTGTCAAGCTGTGCTTGTAAATCTTGTCACATGATGTATATGCACACAGTGTCAAGCCACCCCTGGTCAGTCTTGACAGTCACATGACTTCTTCCTGTGTTATGCTGCTTGGTACTTCCACTCAGTGTTCTGTCTGTTACTCCCTGTAAGTATATAAGAGCTGTGTTTCTCCTGGGTTGTAATATTGCACAGTGACTGTGTAGATTCTCAGTGATAGTGTACAAGGTATGTAATGTACTCCTATACAAACCAGCCCAGCCACTAAAATTCCTGTCACTGCTTGGGTCACAGAGTATCCCTCTCCCTTCATATCTTGTTACAGAAGTGTGTGGAGAGATGTTAATCACAGAGTAACTCTGTGTTAGGGGGTTGATAACTAAACAGCTCTCTGAGCAGAAAAACATTACTCTGTAGGTGCACAAAAGCAATTTCACTTTCTAGCTAAAAAGATCACAGGATTTATCTCTGAGATAGAGATGTACTAGGAAGCAATTGATTGTCTTGCTGCCCTAGAAAGTTGTCCATGCTCTGTAGGGGTGCTCTGTCACAGTTGAGTGTAGCTGTATTGTAGCCAGCTTGTTGTGTGTGGATTCTTCTGGCTGTTGTGCTCTAGTATCTTCTGACTCTCTGACTTCCCTGTGGCATCTTGTGTCAGCTTGTGTCAGCCAAGAGCACACTCCAGATAGTGCTTGAAGTACAGAGTATGTAACATACTGTACATATTGTACTTTGTACTCATACATAAATACAGTACTGTATGGAGGTATGAAAGTACTGAAGTAGCTACAAGGGATCCAGACACAGGTCACCACACAAGAGCGACTATTCTTGTCGCCTTACAAAAGTCTTGACCAGTCCATCTGTATGTATGTATGTACAGTACGGAAGTAAAATGTAAGAGTGTCCTGACTGAGCTTGCGAAGGAGGGGAGGTACGTACGGCAGTACCTCCTCGGCACGGGTATCGAACTATCTCGTTGATTGATCAAGAGAAACCTACAAAGGACGTACTATTCCTTACATATCTACGGTATGTTACGTACTCTAGGACATCCAAAAGAACGAAGGGAAGCTCTCAGGGGGCCGACCTAAGTGAGCCGTGGTGAGGTAGACCACCAGATGGACAAAGCAGATTTAGTCACGTGAAGAAGCATGTGACGATAGTTTTGTGTGCTCAGACAGTATATATTTCTGCCCTAACCGGTGCCGGAGCTACAACTATCTTCGATCATTACATCAGCTCCATTCGAACCCACACTACGCGAAGAGAAGCCGATCACTGCGTGTCGACATTGGTGCTTCCTTCAAGATGGTCTCAGCAAATGGTGACGGGGCTTACAAGCGGCAATCCAGCAATGTGAATGGCGACGTCCTTGATTATAGTGCTGCAAGAGAGGTCCTTGGACAAGACTATGCCCGCCGGGATGGTCTCAGTGCCGAGGACCTACTTGACTCCACACGACACGGTGGCCTGGCTTACAATGATTTTCTCGTGCTGCCCGGATATATTGGTAGGCCGGCGATGCGGGCCAACGGCATGGAGAGACTGCGTTCCCTGTGGCTGACACTGGCTACAGGCTTTCCGGCATCTGATGTAAATTTGGACACACAGATCACTCGGCGTATCAGCTTGAAGACGCCTCTCATATCTTCTCCAATGGACACTGTCACCGAGCATTCCATGGCGATTCACATGGCTTTGCTTGGCGGTTTGGGTGTTGTTCATCACAACTGCTCGGCAGAGGATCAAGCGGAGATGGTCCGGAAGGTCAAGCGGTACGAGAATGGCTTCATCCTGGATCCTGTCGTCATAAGCGCCAATACCACCGTAGGAGAGGCCAAACAACTGAAAGAGAAGTGGGGCTTTGGCGGCTTTCCAGTGACTGGTGAGTCAACGAAAAGGATAGAACTGCCGGGAGAATCTTTCAATGATGTTCAACCATTCTACCTTATAACTTTCGTTCAGCCGAAGTGGTCGAATGACCTTGGGGAATACCATGGAGATTTCTATCTGAGACTTTATTCACCTTTTGAAAGTCGCGTCGTCAACGAGGGTGCAACAGAAGACTGATCGTCTGTCATCACAAACAGAGAATGGTACACTGCGCTCGAAGCTCATCGGCATGGTCACAAATCGGGACATCCAATTTCACGCAACACTGGATGATCCTGTGACGGCGGTGATGTCTACCGACCTTGTGACCGCGCCCTCGGGAACGACCCTGACAGAAGCAAATGAGGTGTTGAGGAAGTCAAAGAAGGGCAAGTTGCCCGTCGTCGATGAGCGGGGCAACCTGATATCCTTGCTCTCAAGATCAGATTTGATGAAGAACCTCCACTTTCCCTTGGCGTCGAAGCTACCACACTCGAAGCAGCTCATCTGTGCCGCCGCGATTGGTACCCGTCCGGACGACAGGCTTAGACTGCAGCGATTGGTCGATGCAGGGCTGGACATTGTGGTCTTGGACAGCTCTCAAGGTAACAGCGTGTATCAGATTGAGATGATTCGGTATATCAAGGGACAGTATCCCGGACTGGACGTGATTGCCGGCAATGTCGTCACGCGAGACCAAGCGGCCTCACTCATTGTGGCCGGTGCAGACGGGTTACGGATTGGAATGGGCAGCGGCAGCGCTTGCATCACGCAGGAAGTCATGGCCGTGGGAAGACCTCAGGCAGCTGCCGTCTTCAACGTCTCGTCCTTTGCTGCCCGGTTTGGAGTTCCTTGCGTCGCCGACGGAGGTGTTCAGAACATCGGTCACATTGTCAAGGGGCTGGCACTCGGAGCAACAACGGTCATGATGGGCGGCTTGCTCGCTGGGACCACCGAATCACCTGGCAATTACTACGTCAGTCGTGAAGGGCAGTTGGTAAAAGCCTATCGCGGCATGGGCAGCATCGACGCGATGGAAGACAGGAGGGCGGGGGCGGGAGCGGAGGGCAAAGATAGCCAGCGAAGCAATGCGGGAACTGCCCGCTACTTCTCTGAAGCTGATCGACTGCTTGTCGCCCAAGGTGTCTCAGGGTCCGTTGTCGACCGAGGGTATGTGGAGGATCTGAGTCTATACGAGCACGGTTCCTGTTGGCCTGAATGCTTGCTGACGTCAGTATCAGGTCTGTCACCAAGTTTGTGCCGTATCTCATCGCTGGTCTGCAGCACTCGATGCAGGATATTGGCGTCAAGAGCCTTCATGGCCTAAGAGAAGACGTCCGGGAGGGTCAAGTGCGGTTCGAGTTCCGCACCACCAGCGCTCAAGTTGAGGGCAATGTGCACGGCTTGCATACCTTCGATAAGAAGCTGTACTCCTGATAGCACGTGTCTTGAGATGAAGCATTATTATTCCAACAAGTCAACCTCCTATATCGCTAGTGATGCTGCCTACGAGCCTCGACCTTTCGGGGGCTTGGTGGTTTCCTGCCCTGTTGTAGGTTAGTGAAACGTACTGTACGTCCGGGCACATGTTCGTCAACAAGGAACTCGCACACAGCCAATTGGCCAGTGAAGCAAACATACTCGCAGCACCTTCCTTGCCTCCACCTTTTAGGGTAGCCAACTTTTCACCTACCGCCCTTCCGTGTCCTGGCCAGACCATGGATGCACATGCTGCTGCACGTTCTACTCCGTTCAAGGCCGGCCAATCGGCTCGGCAACGGCATCGCCAATTTCCTTCCGCGATGGCTCACCCTACGATGTTCTTCAGCAGAGAGACACCACGCCACATGCCCTCGAGGCCTGACCACTGTGACCATGGGCGTTCAGGGAGCAGATGTACCCATCCTCGGATCTCGATCTAGACCAATTGCCTCTCCAAGGCCTAGCGCGAGGTACGTTTCGTCCGCCCCCACCACCACGGAGGCCTCGATCAGCATCCTCGCCAGCCCGGTCCATTCTCTCGTCAATACTCAAGTCCATACTAGCTGCAGCTGGACATCAAAGCTGATGTTCCCATGTGACTCAACAGTGTCATCCTCTTATCGCCGACCAACGAAGTACTCCTGCTGCACCGCGTCCAACAGGCGACATCGTTCCCCTCGGCGCACGTTTTCCCCGGTGGCAACGTCTCCCCGCAACAAGACGGGAGTCTCCCGGATCGCGAAGATGCCCTTCGCTTCCACGCCGATACCCCAGTGTATCGCCTCACTGCTATCAGAGAGTGCTTTGAGGAGAGCGGATATCTGCTGGCTAGACCTAAAAGCTCGGCAGGGAATGCAGGTGGAGGTGCAGGCGAAGGTGCTGGTTCAGGAGAGAAGATTCAACTACTAGCGCTGGCAGACGACGTGATAAGTACAGCGAGGAAAGCCGTGCATAACAATGAGATTCGCTTCATGGATTGGCTCGAGGAGGTGGGTGGGATCCCTAATATAGGTAAATATCACCAGGGCTCTTTTTGCGTCAAAGATGAGTCCATGTCCTCAGCACGGCGTGATATGTTTCCGCGTACCAAAAATTGATCGGCTGATAAAGGTGCCTTACCGCTCAGAGAATCTTGTACCCTTCACGCGCTGGGTTACTCCAGAACACATGCCTCGGCGATACTCGACGCAAATGTATCTATATTTCCTGCCACTAGGAGCAAGTGAAGCATGTTGTTCGCGGACCCAAGCATTCCTGGGGCCTCCTTCGTCCATGACACTATCAAGTCCGTCGTCATCATGGTCATCTTCCTCGTCGACAGAAGGTAAGGGATACACCTTGCCAACACCCACAACCGACGGCGGAATCGAGCACACGGCCGCCCGTTTCCTGCATCCCAGCACATGGCTGTTGCTAGCACAGTCCGGCTCGATCACCCTTTTCCCGCCGCAATATCTCCTGCTGCACCTGCTCGCCATCGTCCTCAATCTGCGAGGTCTTCCCCCTTCCGTCTCCGCATCACCTTCCCTCTCCCCCTCCCCCTCCTTCTCCTTGTCTCACCCGACCAGCAAGACGCAACAGCAGCGCGACGCTGTGCTCGACTTCGTGCGCAGCGGCGACCCGCCGTGGACGCAGAAATACTTCAGTCCGAGTGAGGCCCCGACGAAGATGCCGGACGGTCGGTCCATCCTGCTGCTCGACAGACCCATACCGGAGCTGGCGCGCTTGGGCAGGCGAGGTGATCCGTCGCGATGCATCCTCATCCGCTTCACCAAACAAGGCCCGAGGGACCTTGACGTGTGCTGGCGCGACGACGTCGAGCGCCTCATCGGTGGCTCAAGTAAACTGTGACGATGGGTGGAATGGTCGGCGTTACGCGGATATGGTACAGGGTTGGCAAAGAAGAACTGTATGAGGTCGGATGGTCTGCAGATGGGTACCGTGTAACTTCATAGAGAATTGTAACTGGGGAGTAGCTCGAACATCTGAATGAATGTAGAAGTTTTTTCTTCCCTCTGAAACACTTTCGATGTAGGGGATTAATCTGAGAACGATGCCCTGCTCTCCAAGATAACAATATCCCGACAGATGGAAAAGGACCCACAACAACAGTATCAACAAGAACAACATCTCCTCTCCTATGGCATTACTCGAGAAAGTCGCCATGTTCTTTCTCCTCCTTCGTGCCCGACTCTAAAAAACAGTGCAAAAGGTCCGCGGGGCAGTCGCGAACAACAAGCATGTAGATTTGGAGAGTACCGGTATGGGGGAAAGATTGGGGTCAAAAAGAGACGAGGGGACGTCCCTAGTGAGAATGAAGCCCTCTTGTGCTCCAGCGTACGACACACCAAATCCATCCATCTCCGAGGCGCGCCTGGCCTCGTCGGTATTGCCGACTTGTAGGGGATTATCGAAGGGTGGATGACGCGAGGCTTTTGCGGACACCACCCTGGCAGATCGTCCTCCCACTAACGGCGCAGTCCACGTAGCACGCAGCCCGCTTGAGTCATGCTCCCCGAGTCGTGGTCGCAGATGTGCTGCTGTAGATGCCTACAGCGTCATCGCGTGCTGTAACGGCGGGTGGAATCCATGTCCGGGTGCCTGGCGGCAACGAACCCATCGTCCGTAAAAGCGGTGTTGTCAAGGCGATCGTTGCGGACCTAATAGAAGCGATTGACGATAACCATGCCGTTATGTTCGGAGACGTCGGTCCGTATCGCTGGAGCATCATGCGAAAACCAGTTTCCGGGATGATAGTTATGGATGACAACGTTGGGAATGGGTTCGATAGAGTGATACGGGGCGCGTTCGCCACCATCGGCAGCCATGCTTTCCGTGTCATGATCAACGTCGCCATCAGGGTGACCGTCAGGGCCACGAGTAAGCTCCGTGCCATCCTGACAGCCCAAGTCGTGGTCATTGTCCTGATAGTCCTCGTGATTATCAGAGGTGCTGTTTTCGTCTGGAGGCTCGACCTCGGCCACGCCAACTTGCCTGGCATTTGCTGTTTCAGTTGCGCCATTGCCAGGGTAGTCCGGGGTGACCTCGCTGATGAGCCTCCTGACAAACGCTGCATCTGTTTGCTGCTGCCGTCTTCTCTCGGTTTCCCTGGCCGCAGTGCGCTCTGCGAGGGCGACCTGCGCGTCTCTCCTCGCGAAAGCTTCTTGCTTCGGCTCAGCAATTGAACATTCTGTGACTGCTATATGACCATATGTCCACGGCTTCATGCAGTCCCAGCAGAACTGGAACTGGCATCTGCTGCCTGGGTCAAAAAATAGCAAGTAAGCAAACCGACTGTGGTAATGGCAGACCAATGGCCGATCGCTCACATGTCATATGCTTGCATCCGCTATCCTTTTCCATCCTCCAGGTGCATCCAGGACCGATGCAACGCCTGGAAATCCTCTTGGCTTCCTGCTCACCAAGCTGCTCATCTCTCCGTCTTGCGACCACCCCAACCTCAGTTTCAGCAGCTCTGCCCGCCTCCAGCTCCGTCGCACGTTCGAACTCCTGGCACGTCATTCGATGATGCCATTCCTACTGATGTACGAAGCAGAAAAAACCACCGTATTGCACACATGTGACGGCGCCACCTGCATGTATTTGGCCGGCTCCACAGACACCGGATGGACACCAGATAAATCCGGGGACAAGTTTGATGACTTTGAGAGCAGCTCTCTCGTCGTAGCGAGCGAAGACTTCAGGGGTGGCGTGACGTTGCATATCTTCGTGAGATACAGGGGCAATGCATATCGGGCAGGTCATGGCTGATACATCCCTGTTTGCAAGAAGAGTTTCAAAGTGGGTTTTGATACACCTCTTGCAAATGTCACTGAGCGGATGAGTGCAAGTGGAGGTAAGCGGAGTAGTGGGGAAGTCCAGCGACATGACCTCCTCGGTACAGTACACATTGGACTCGTGCTGCGCTTGTATTCTGCATTGGCGGTGCTCAGCTCAGTCGTGGGAATAGGCCTGGCAGGGTTGGAAGTGGTGTCGGAAGTGGTGTCGGATGCAATGTCCGAAGTGGTGTCGGAAGGGATTACAGGCGTGTCCGGTGGGGCACTCCCTGATGAGCTTTGATCTTCTAGCTGGGTGTTGTCATGCCTGTCAAGCACAGAAAGGAATGGAGTAAGTGACAGTGTCACTTCTGAAGGACGGGCTGCCACCTCTTTGCCGCACAGATGAAGCAAGTAAGCACGACATTTCTGGAGACTGAGCTTGATCAATGTCAAAGTGACCAAAGCTTGAAGAAGTCCAATTAAAAGTCCAACTAGAAGCATGACATGTGGGAGGAAAATCAGAAGAAAATACAATATGGCAAATATGAACAGGGCTATGACAGGTCTTCTGGATGATATCTCACAGTGAATGTGGTGACTGCAGTGCTGGAGCTGATGCCAATTATATAGGCTAATGCTAACAGAAAGAAGTGAAGTGAATATTGTAACCACACTTGAGGAAGTGGCTGATGGAAGTCTCCATAGTCCAAAATAGTAATCCTCTTTTTCAGAGGTGAGAGGAGGCAGTCTATTGTGGATGAAAGCTGCATCATCACTTTTTCAAGAGGCCAAGTGTAAGGTCCCGTCGCAACAACTACTTACAATAGCCCGCATCCGGCAGCCCCACATCCGTCAATCACGTGATGCGGCTCTACTCACATGACCAACAGAGAAATACAGCTCCAACCTGTATAGCTGACATAAGCCAGCTGTGTTAAGGCCCAGGCTGGAACAGCTGAGCTGACCTAAGCAAGTGTACTGAAGTACACAGAACAATGTTCACCTGACCCAGTGGCAGAGATAGCAGAGATGTGACAAGCTCTGCTAACTCTGCCACACAGAAAGCTGATACCCCTTGAGAAGAACCCCCCTCTCGGGTTCCTGTATATAAGAGAACCCAGATAGCTGGAGAGAATAGCTCTCCAGACTGAACACACATTACAAGTGATAATAGCAAGAGAGTTACCCCACTTGCTATTCATCTATTGAGTCTCTGCTCTTCTTGGTCAAGACACATAGACTACCTATATTTTGTGTGAACATAGACTGGCTCTTAACAGTTTCAGCCTCTAATGAATAGGACACCAGCTTAATATGATAGCAGATTGTTACGACCCAGGGATGGGAGCCACTCATTTATAGGCAATCAGGCCGCGGGCCAGGCAAGAGGACACCATGGAAGTCAAGTGACCAACCAACAAGGGGTCACGTGACTGTCGAGACACACACGGGAGTCTTGACACATGATGCATGAAGCATCGAGACAATCTCACCAGTCTTGACGCAGGGTGCATGAAGCATCAAGACAATCTCACCCGTCTCGACGCAGGATGCATGAAGCATCGAGACAATCTCACCCGTCTCGACGCAGGGTGCATAACATGGTGGGACTGTCAAGACAATCTCACCCGTCTCGACGTCAAGACTGTCGAGACAATCTCGATTGTCTTGACAGGCCAGCACTATATAGTCCGGTGATAGTTCCCTTATGGAACAATCGTCTTCAACTCATGTTGTGATCCAGACAACTAGATCTACTTCAATACAATCCTTTGTACGAAGCCATTGATCAGGTGTCACCACCACCACGTTCCACCAAACCCCTTCGCACTCCTTGACACTCCTCTCCTGCGAGAACCAACCCGCCTTCCACCTCTCGCCCTAATCCTATACTCGGATAGGACGGTACGGTACAGACCGCAACACTTTGAAGACCCTCAAGGATGAGTACCTCAGGAGTAACCAACCCCAACTTCCCAGATGGAAAGATTAGCGTCGCCAAGCCAGACCTGTTCTACGGCGAAAGGAACAAGGTTGACGATTGGCTCATGCAACTCCAAGTCTACTTTCAATTCCAACCAGAGACGAAGCTGCCTAAAGAAAAGTGGCCACTCTTTGCAACCACTTACATGAGAGGCAATGCTTATCGATGGATCAAGCCCTACGTCAACAAACATCTCTCAGGAAACAGAGACCATGACGGCACATCGGAATGGATGACGAAATGGACGCAATTCAAGGATGAGATCAAAAGGATCCTTGGACTATCTAACGAAGATAAAGTGGCTATACAAATGATCCAGCACATCAAGCAACGACGCTCAGCCACAGAGTACACCACACAGTTCAAACAATACTCAGTACTGACTGATTGGGACGACGACGCCCTGATGGTCATGTACCGACGTGGACTCAAGGAAAACGTGAAGGATGAAATTACCTTCGACAGACGAGCGGTCGACACACTGGACGAACTCATCGCACAAGCAATCAACATTGATGACAAACTATTCAAGCGAGCGATGGAGAAACGCCACGACGGAGGATACAGCCGCCCCGCATGGCATGTGAGCAACCACTACAAGCCACCTAACAAGGCACCGCCACATGACCCATATGGCTATGCACCCATGGAACTGGATGCAGTCCACCACAAGGGAAGGTTCACGAAGGGAAGGAACAACAAAAAGGGGAAAGCACTGAAGTGCTATGCCTGTGGCAAGCTAGGCCACATGGCGAAAGACTGTCGTTCAAAGAACAAGGTGCACTGACAGCAACTTAATACACTCGACGGAGACTGGAATGTCATCGAGTGAGAGGACCCACCAGGAGAGGCTCAGCTATCCCTCGAACAATAGGACGACTACGATCAGATATTGGAAGCAGCCCACCAACTGGCAACATCAGGAGGCAAGGACCTACCAGAACTAACAGGTCAGGACAAGGGACAGGAGCCCTTAACCACCTCTGATGGGGACCGAGACGAACCCGCGTCTATCAAAGAAGAAATACCACGAGGAAGCTATGCTTACAGCATGGACCCACGAAATCTACGGCATGGTGAACTACAGTGGAGGTTTTGCACAAGGCACTACTGCACCTACCACGAACAACTACGAAGGTACGGAGGACATTCACCCTACCACACCACCTGCCACAAGCATTGGGTCAATTGCGAGAAGGATGCGTGTGAGATCCATCTTTGGGACAAACACCAACACACCACATTCCCCGAGCACACACATGATTGGCACGAACGCCTCATGTTCCTACAGCAAGGCAACAACTACAACTGCTACGTTGACAATTGGCAGTACTGCCTCAAGCCTGGATGTGACAAGCATCAGCAAGACAAATTCATGAACAGATTCCTCAGGACTGATGGGAATGGCTGGACCTATTGCCCAGTCAGTGGAAAGACACTTCAATCAGGAAAAGACTGAACTCCCTTGTCAAGGGGCGACATCGGGAGCTCAACAACATGACCCCTAGCAACGCAAAGCACCTGCGATTGCCTGTGTCACTACACGCCAACACGCCGATACAGACATACACACTTGTTGACTCTGGAGCCAGTGGGAACTACATTTCAAGACAACTTTACGATACCCTCAGCACTGGAAGGAGACGCAAGCAGCAGCCCTATCAGCTCGCGATGGCAAATAGACAGACAGAGCTAGTCTGCCATGAGACGCAGCCAATGGAAATGGTTACCGGACACCATGCTGAAAGGATCCACCTTGATATCGTCGAGTTGGCCACTCAGGATATCTACTTGGGGATGCCTTGGCTAAAGAAGCACAACCCAGTTGTTAACTGGAAGACAGGAGTACTCACGTTTAGGAACTGCACTAACAACGCAGCTCAGACCTGTTACCAGCCGCAGAAGGCGTGGACAGATGAGGGAAGGAGTCCTCAGTGGAACCTCACCAACAGAAAGGACAACTCTCAAAAGAAGAGGTCTGCCTCGACAGGCACACCCCAGAACCAGGTGGCCAAACAGTCAGAGATGAAGAGAGAGGAAGTTGTTAACCCTCTGGAGATCCCTGAAGAGTACCGACCTGGGTATGATAACCTCTTTCAGGAAGAGACAACGACAGCAGCGTTGCCTAAGCACCAACCTTGGGATCATGAGATCAAGTTGCAACCAGGGATGGAGCCAGGATTTGGACCAATTTACCAGTTATCAGAGAAAGAGCTCCAAGTACTTCGCGAGTACCTGGAGGAAAACCTGAAAAAGGGTTTCATTCGAGAATCTCAATTGCCAGCAGGATACCCGATACTATTTGCACCAAAGAAAGACAGAAGTCTTCGACTTTGTGTGGATTACAGGAAACTCAACAACATTACCATCAAGAATTGATATCCGCTGCCAAATGCGAACAAATTGCGAGACAGGATCAGCCAAGCTACAATCTTTACCAAGCTGGACTTGAAAGGAGCATACAACCTGATACGCATGAAAAAAGAAGAAGAATGGAAGACAGCCTTCAGAACCTGATACAGACACTACGAGTATCTGGTTATGCCATTCGGACTCACAAACGCACCAGCAACATGTCAAGCATTGATCAACAACGTCATCAGAGCACACCTGGACCAAACAGCTATCGCCTACCTGGACGACATTCTTGTCTACTCGAACACGCAACAGGAACATACCAAACATGTGAAGGATGTTCTACGATGCCTACAAAAGGCAGGGCTCAAGCTCAACCCGAAGAAATGTGAGTTCAACAAACCGGAAGTTGAATTCCTTGGATACATCATAGGGATTGAAGGGATCAAGATTGACCCTGAGAAAATCAAAGCGATTCAGCAATAGCCAACACCAACATCAGTTAAGGAAGTACAAGCCTTCCTGGGATTTGCCAACTTCAACTGACAGTTCATCAAGAACTACTCACAGATGGCAACTCCACTGACAGAACTCACGAAGAAGGACGTGGAGTACCGGTGGACGGAGAGACAACAAAAAGCATTCCAACAGCTCAAGGACACTTGCGCCAAGGAACCAGTTCTCCTCAACTTCAAGACAGGCCAACCGACGCGAATCAAGACAGACGCTTCAGATCAAGCAGTGGGAGCATGTCTATGCCAACAGGCAGACGGCAAGTGGCACCCAGTTGCCTACTACTCACAAAAAATGACACAAGCGGAACGAAACTATGATATCCACGATAAAGAGCTACTGGCAGTCGTCAACGCACTCGAACACTGGAGAGTGTACGCGGAAAGCAGTTCCGAACTCACTATTCTCACAGACCACAAGAATCTGACAACGTTCACGACAACCAAGAAGCTGAACAGACGGCAAGTCAGATGGGCTGAACTCCTAGGGCAACACAAGTTCAAGATCTTGTACACCCCTGGACAAGACAATGGGAGAGCAGACACACTAAGCCGACGAAAAGACCACATGGAAGATGATGAACACCAAGGAACGATCTTACAGCAGGACCAGCAAGGAAACCTGGTACCTCAACCACAGATCAACAAGCTCACGGCAGAAGACACTGAAGAACTAATAAGGAACTACCACGATAATCCAGCACATGGTCACCCAGGAATCACCAAAACTACAGACCTGATCCAACAGGCAGGGAACAATGTCATCAATCTCTGACAACATGTCACAAGCTACATCAACAAATGTCTACTATGCCAGAAAAACAAGCATGGAAGACACAAGCCATATGGAGAAGGACACCCAAACACGATACCGAGAGGCCTGTGGGAAGATGTGTCAATGGACTTCATCACAAAGCTACCCAAGTCCAAAGACCCAGTCACAGGAATCACCTACAACTTGATTATGGTGATAGTGGACAGATTCACAAAATACCTAATAGCGGTACCATTCAAGGAAACCCACACAGCAGAGCAGTTGGGACACCTCCTACTGGACAGATTGGTCAGGGACCACGGAGTTCCAATCACGGTCATTACTGACAGAGACAAACTCTTCACATCCAACTACTGGAAAACAATCAGTGCAGCCATGGGAACAAAACCCAAAATGTCTACAGCCTATCACCCACGAACTGACAGCCAGACAGAGCGAGCGAACCAAGTCCTGGAGACTTACTTACGGCATTACATCAACAAGACCCACAGCAATTGGGCACAGTTATTACCGGTGGCACAGCTGGCAATCAACCAGCACAGATCAGACTCAACAAAGGAATCGCCATTTTTTGCCAATTTTGGACAACATGCGAACATCAGGATGCCAAGCAGAGCTTCACCAAACGTGGAGAAAGCACTCCAACACAACAAGCTCCTACGACAAACGCACACGATGATGAGGCACTACCTTCAAGAGACCTCAGAAAGAATGCAACGCCAAATGGACAAGAAATCGAAAATGGCACCTCAGCTAAAGAAGGGGGATAAAGTCTACCTCCTCACAAGAAATTGGAAAATGAAGAAACCAAGAACAAAGAAACTGGACCATGTTAAGGTCGGACCATTTTCAATCGAAGAAAGAACTGGACCAGTCAACATCAGACTGCGACTACTGAGAGACGCTCGGGTACACCCAAACTTTCACATCTCAATGATCGAATTAGCCGACCAGAGCACACCCTTGCAGGAAACATTTCATTACCAACCAGAGGAAGAACAGGAATTCAAGGCCGAACAGATCCTGAAGAGAAAAGGTCAGCGATACCTTGTCAAGTGGAAAGACTACCCAGACTCGGAAAATACCTGGGAGCCACTCAGGAACCTCGCGAACTGCCAGCTCCTCCTGCAGCAGTTCCGGCAGGAGCAGGACCGAACAGCTCAGCCTGCAGCGTGGACGTGTCAATGACTGTCACCGACAAGTCTTCACCATCCGCCTCCATTTCAGCAACAAGGCACTGGAGCTTCTTCTTTGCTCGACCCTCAGCACCCTCAAGAACCTTTCGCTTTCGGGACACACAAGCCTGCAGCTCGGCAAGCTGCTCGACAAGAGCATCCCGCTTGGCCTCATCGACAGCCAAATCCTCGCGAAGGTTATCCCGAGTCATGTTCAGCGACTCCCAAGAAAGTGACACACAGGACTTTCCCCGACGAGTGCACTCAGCGCACTTCAACTTATCGTTGTCGTCAGACATTCGGAAGCAGGGCTTGTGGTTCAAAACACAGAATTCACACGGAGCAAGCGACACGAAGTTATGATCACGGATCTGGGCTGCCAGTTGGTTTCAGTAAGCAGAGGCACGTGATTTTGCAGACATACTCAAGAATTCATCGGGACGATGAATGAAGGAGAGGAGGGTAGTGTTACAACCCAGGGATGGGAGCCACTTATTTATAGGCAATCAGGCTGTGGGCCAGGCAAGAGGACACCATGGAAGTCAAGTGACCAACCAACAAGGGGTCACATGACTGTCGAGACACACACAGGAGTCTCGACGCATGATGCATGAAGCATCAAGACAATCTCACCAGTCTCAACGCAGGGTGCATGAAGCATCGAGACAATCTCACCCATCTCAACGCAGGATGCATGAAGCATCGAGACAATCTCACCCGTCTCGACGCAGGGTGCATAACATGGTGGGACTGTCGAGACAATCTCACCTGTCTCGACGTCGAGACTGTCAAGACAATCTCGATTGTCTCGACAGGCCAGCACTATATAGTCCGGCGATAGTTCCCTTATGGAATGATTGTCTTCAACTCATGTTGTGATCCAGACAACTAGATCTACTTCAATACAATCCTTTGTACGAAGCCATTGATCAGGTGTCACCACCACCACGTTCCACCAAACCCCTTCGCACTCCTTGACACTCCTCTCCTGCGAGAACCAACCCGCCTTCCGCCTCTCGCCCTAATCCTATACTCGGATAGGACAGTACGGTACGGACCGCAACACAGATCCACACAGTCCTACCCCTTCACAGACAGGCTAAGCTCAGACTGTGCCTCAGACACAGGCCCAGGCACTACCTACTCCTACCACCCTCACCTTACCTCTAAAGCTGTTGAAGGTAGGTACACTAAAAAGTATAATAGATTATAAAAAGGATTAGAATTATTTTTCTCTCAGCTTGAGCTTTACTATAGATTTAACACCACACAATTCCTGACAGAACAGGAGAAGGTACTGTTTGCAGTCTCTTACCTGGACAGACTAATATTCACCTGGTTCAATATCTACCTACAAGACTTTCTTGATAACAAGAAAGATCTCTCTAGCATAGAGACTATAACACAGCAGATTATTGGGAGTTTCTCTACCTTCAAGACCTAGATAAAGAAGATCTTCAGAGTTATTGACAAAAAACAAGATGTGGAACAAAAGCTCCAAGCACTACAGTAGACGGAGTCAGTATCAGACTTTGCAGCAAAGTTCTAACAGTTGTCAATGAGAACACAGTGGGAGGATAGTGTCTTGACAGCACTATTCTACCAAGCTCTCAAGAAACAAGTCAAAGATGATATCACACAAGAAGACTGACCTACTGATCTTGAGAATATAATTAATGTAGTAGTACATATCAACAACTGACAGTTTAAACAAGAGCTTGAGAAGTGAGGCAAGCATATGAAGCTATAGGGTAAGAAGATAACACCAGCACAGGATAAGTACAGCCTGATGTCTATTGATATGACAACACTACAGGCAACAAAGAAGAAGACAGAAGTGTTACAATTGCCAGAAAGTAGAACACCTTTGTTACAACCCATGGGATGGGAGCCACTCATTTATAGGCAATCAGGCTGCGGGCCAGGCAAGAGGACACCATGGAAGCCAAGTGACCAACCAACAAGAGGTCACGTGACTGTCGAGACATACACGGGAGTCTCAACGCAGCATGCATGAAGCATCAAGACAATCTCACCAGTCTTGACACAGGATGCATGAAGCATCAAGACAATCTCACCAGTCTTGACGCAGGATGCATGAAGTATCAAGACAATCTTACCAGTCTTGACGCAGGGTGCATAATATGGTGGGACTGTCAAGACAATCTCACCTGTCTTGACGTCAAGACTGTCAAGACAATCTTGATTGTCTTGACAGGCCAGCACTATATAGTCCAGTGATAGTTCCCTTATGGAATGATTGTCTTCAACTCATGTTGTGATCCAGACAACTAGATCTACTTCAATACAATCTTTTTGTACGAAGCTATTGATCAGGTGTTACCACCACCATGTTCCACCAAACCTCTTCACACTCCTTGACACTCCTCTCCTGCAAGAACCAACCTGCCTTCCACATCTTACTCTTAATCCTATACTTGGTTAGGACAGCACAGTACAGACCGCAACACTTTGAAGACCCTCAAGGATGAGTACCTCAGGAGTAACCAACCCCAGATTCCCAGATGGAAAGATTAGCGTTGCCAAGCCAGACCTGTTCTACAGCGAAAGAAACAAGGTTGATGACTGGCTCATGCAACTCCAAGTCTACTTTCAATTCTAACCAGAGACAAAGCTGCCTAAGGAAAAGTGGCCCCTCTTTGCAACCACTTACATAAGAGGCAATGCTTATTGATGGATCAAGCTCTACGTCAACAAACATCTCTCAGGAAACAGAGACCACGACAGCATGACAGAATGGATGACAAAATGGACATGATTCAAGGACAAGATCAAAAGGATCCTTGGACTATCTAACAAAGACAAAGTGGCTATACGAATGATCCAGCACATCAAACAACAACACTCCACTGCAGAGTACACCACGCAGTTCAAGCAATACTCAGTACTGACTGACTGGGACGACAACACCCTGATAGTCATGTACTGACATGGACTCAAAGAAAACATGAAGGATGAAATCATCTTTGACAGATGAGCAGTTGACACACTGGACAAGCTCATCGCACAAGCAATCAACATCGATGACAAGCTATTCAAGCAAGCGATGGAGAAGTGCCATGACAGAGGATACAGCCACCCCACATAGCATGTGAGCAACCACTACAAGCCACCTAACAAGGCACCACCACATGACCCATATAGCTATGCACCCATGGAACCGGATGCAGTCCACCACAAGAGAAGGTTCACAAAGAGAAGGAACAACAAAAAAAAGAAAGCACTGAAGTGCTATGCCTGTGGCAAGCTAGGCCACATGACAAGAGACTGTTGTTCAAAGAACAAGGTGTACTGACAGAAACTTAATACACTTGACAGAGACTGGAATGTCATCAAGCTGGAGGACCCACCAGGAGAGGCTCAGCTATCCCTCAAACAATAGGACAACTACGATCAGACATTGGAAGCAGCCCACCAACTGGCAACATCAGGAGGCAAGGACCTACCAGAACAGACAGGTCAGGACAAGGGACAGAAGCCCTTAACCACCTCTGATAGGGACTGAGATAAACCTACATCTATCAAAGAAGAAATACCACAAGGAAGCTATACTTACAGCATGGACCCACGAAACCTACAGCACAGCGAACTACAGTGGAGGTTTTGCACAAAACACTACTGCACCTACCATGAACAACTACAAAGGTACAGAGAATATTCACCCTACTGTGCCACCTGCCACAAGCATTGGGTCAATTGCAAGAAGGATGTGTGTGAGATCCATCTTTGGGACAAATGCCAACACACCACATTCCCCAGGCACACACATGATTGGCACAAACACCTCATGTTCCTACAGCAAGGCAACAACCACAACTGCTACATCAACAATTGGCAGTACTGCCTCAAGCCTGGATGTGACAAGCATCAGCAAGACAAATTCATGAACAGATTCCTCAGAACTGATGGGAATGGCTGGACCCATTGCCCAGTCAGTGGAAAAACACTTTGATCAGGAAAAGATTAAACTCCCTTGTCAAGGGGTGACATTGGGAGCTCAACAACATGACCCCTAGCAACACAAAGCACCTGTGATTACCTGTGTCACTACATGCCAACACACCAGTACAGACATACACACTTGTTGACTCTGGAGCCAGTGGGAACTACATTTCAAGACAACTTTACGACACCCTCAGCACTGGAAGAAGACGCAAGCAGCAGCCCTATCAGCTTGCGATAGCAAATAGACAGACAGAGCTAGTCTGCCATGAGACACAGCCAATGGAAATAGTTACCGGACACCATGCTGAAAGGATCCACCTTGATATTGTCAAGTTGGCCACTCAGGATATCTATTTGGGGATGCCTTGGCTAAAGAAGTATAATCCAGTTGTTAACTGGAGGACAGGAGTACTCATGTTTAGGAACTGCACTAACAACACAGCTCAGACCTGTTACCAGCCGCAGAAGGTGTGGACAGATGAGGGAAGGAGTCTTCAGTGGAACCTCACTGACAGAAAGGACAACTCTCAAGAGAAAAGATCCACCTTGACAGGCACACCCCAGAACCAGGTGGCCAAACAGTCAGAGATGAAGAGAGAGGAAGTTGTTAACCCTCTGGAGATCTCTGAAGAGTACTGACCTGAGTATGATAACCTCTTTCAGGAAGAGACAACAACAGCAGTGTTGCCTAAGCACCAACCTTGGGATTATGAGATCAAGTTGCAACCAGGGATGGAGCCAGGATTTAGACCAATTTACCAGTTATCAGAGAAAGAGCTCCAAGTACTTCGCGAGTACCTGGAGGAGAACCTGAAAAAAGGTTTCATTCAAGAATCTCAATCGCCAGCAGGATATCTGATACTATTTGCACTAAAGAAAGATGGAAGTCTTTGACTTTGTGTGGACTACAGGAAACTCAACAACATTACCATCAAAAACTGATATCTGTTGCCAAATGTGAACAAACTGCAAGACAGGATCAGACAAGCTACAACCTTCACCAAGCTGGACTTGAAAGGAGTATACAACCTGATACACATGAAAGAAGGAGAAGAATGGAAGACAGCTTTCAGAACCTGATACAGACACTACAAGTATCTGGTTATGCTATTCAGACTCACAAACACACCAGCAACATGTCAAGCATTGATCAACAACATCATCAGAGCACACCTGGACCAAACAGCTATTGCCTACTTGGATAACATTCTTGTCTACTCGAACACGCAACAGGAATATACCAAACATGTGAAGGATGTTCTCTGATACCTACAAAAGGCAGGGCTCAAGCTCAACCTAAAGAAATGCGAGTTCAACAAACTGGAAGTTGAATTCCTTGGATACATTATAGGAATCAAAAGAATCAAGATTGACCCTGAGAAAATCAAAGTGATTGTTGCGGTCTGTACTGTACTGTCCTATCCGAGTATAGGATTAGGGCGAGAGGTGGAAGGCAGGTTGGTTCTCGCAGGAGAGGAGTGTCAAGGAGTGCGAAGGGGTTTGGTGGAACATGGTGGTGGTGACACCTGATCAATGGCTTCGTACAAAAGGATTGTATTGAAGTAGATCTAGTTGTCTGGATCACAACATGAGTTGAAGACGATTGTTCCATAAGGGAACTATCGCCAGACTATATAGTGCTGGCCTGTCAAGACAATCAAGATTGTCTTGACAGTCTTGACATCAAGACGGGTGAGATTGTCTTGACAGTCCCACTATGTTATGCACCCTGTGTTGAGACAGGTGAGATTGTCTTGACAGTCCCACCATGTTATGCACCCTGCGTTGAGACTGGTGAGATTGTCTCGATGCTTCATGCATCCTGTGTCAAGACTGGTGAGATTGTCTTGATGCTTCATGCATCCTGCGTCAAGACTGGTGAGATTGTCTTGATGCTTCATGCATGCTGCGTCAAGACTCCCGTGTATGTCTCGACAGTCACGTGACCTCTTGTTGGTTAGTCACTTGACTTCCATTGTGTCCTCTTGCCTGGCCTGCGGCCTGATTGCCTATAAATAAGTAGCTCCCATCCCCTGGGTTGTAACACTACCCTCCTCTCCTTCATTCATTGTCCTGATGAATTCTTGAGTATGTCTGCAAAATCACGTGCCTCTGCTTACTGAAACCAACTGGCAGCCCAGATCTGTGATCATAACTTTGTGTTGCTTGCTCTGTGTGACTTCTGTGTTTTGAACCACAAGCCCTGCTTCCGAATGTCTGACGACAACGATAAATTGAAGTGCGCTGAATGCACTTGTCGTGGGAAGTCCTGTGTGTCACTTTCTTGAGAGTCGCTGAACATGACTTGGGATAACCTTCACGAGGATTTGGCTGTTGATGAGGCCAAGCGGGATGCTCTTGTTGAGCAGCTTGCTGAGCTGCAGGCTTGTGTGTCCTGAAAGTGAAAGGTTCTTGAAGGTGCTGAGAGTCAAGCAAAGAAGAAGCTCCAGTGCCTTGTTGCCGAAATGGAGGCGGATGGTGAAGACTTGTCAGCGACAGTTATTGATGTGTCCACGCTGCAGGCTGAGCTATTTGGTCCTGCCTCTGCCAGAACTGCTGCAGGAGGAGCTGGCAGTTCGTGAGGTTCCTGAGTGGTTCCCAGGTATTTTCTGAGTCTGGGTAGTTTTTCCACTTGACAAGGTATCACTGACCTTTTCTCTTCAGGATCTGTTCAGCCTTGAATTCCTGTTCTTCCTCTGGTTGGTAATGAAATGTTTCCTGCAAGGGTGTGCTCTGGTCGGCTGGTTCAATCATCAATATATGAAAGTTTGGATAGACTCTGGCATCCCTTGGTAGTTGTATCTTGACGTTGACTGGTCCTGTTTTTTCTTCAACCAAAAATAGTCCGACCTTGATCTTGTCAAGTTTCTTTGTCTTTGGTTTCTTTGTTTTCCAATTTCTTGTGAGGAGGTAGACTTTATCCCCCTTCTTTAGCTGAGGTGCCATTTTCAATTTCTTGTCTATTTGATGTTGCATTCTTTCTGAGGTCTCTTGAAGGTAGTGCCTCATCATCGTGTGTGTTTGTTGTAGGAGCTTGTCATGTTGGAGTGCTTTCTCCGTGTTTGGTGAAGCTCTGCTTGGCATCCTGATGTTTGCATGTTGTCCAAAATTGGCAAAAAATAGTGATTCCTTTGTTGAGTCTGATCTGTGCTGGTTGATTGCCAGCTGTGCCACCGGTAATAACTGTACCCAATTGCTGTGGGTCTGGTTGATGTAATGCTGTAAGTAAGTCTCCAGGACTTGGTTTGCTCACTCTGTCTGGCCATCAGTTTGTGGGTGATAGGCTGTAGACATTTTGGGTTTTGTTCCCATGGCTGCACTGATTGTCTTCCAGTAGTTGGATGTGAAGAGTTTGTCTCTGTCTGTAATAATCATGATCAGAACTCTGTGGTCGCTGACCAATCTGTCCAGTAAGAGATGTCCCAACTGTTCTGCTGTGTGGGTCTCCTTGAATAGTACCACTATTAGATATTTTGTGAATCTGTCCACTATCACCATGATCAAGTTGTAGGTGATTCCTGTGACTGGGTCTTTGGACTTGGGTAGCTTTGTGATAAAGTCTATTGACACGTCTTCCCACAGGCCTCTTGGTATCATGTTCGGGTGTCCTTCTCTGTATAGCTTATGTCTTCCATGTTTGTTTTTCTGGCATAGTAGACACTTGCTGATGTAGTTTGTGACATGTTGTCAGAGGTTAATGACATTGTTCCCTGCCTGTTGGATAAGGTCTGTGGTCTTGGAGATTCCTGGGTGACCATGTGCTAGATTATCGTGGTAGTTCCTTATTAGTTCTTCAGTGTCTTCTGCCGTGAGCTTGTTGATCTGTGGTTAAGGTACCAGGTTTCCTTGCTGGTCCTGCTGTAAGATTGTTCCTTGGTGTTCATCATCTTCCATGTGGTTTTTTTGTCAGCTTAGTGTATCTGCTCTCCTATTGTCTTGTCCAGGGGTATACAAGATCTTGAACTTGTGTTGCCCTAGGAGTTCAGCCCATCTGACTTGCTGTCTGTTCAGCTTCTTGGTTGTTGTGAACATTGTCAGATTCTTGTGGTCTGTGAGAATAGTGAGTTCAGAACTGCTTTCCGCGTACACTCTCCAGTGTTTGAGTGCGTTGACAACTGCCAGTAGCTCTTTATTGTGGATATCATAGTTTTGTTCCACTTATGTTATTTTTCGTGAGTAGTAGGCAACTGGGTGCCACTTGCTGTCTGCCTGTTGGTATAGACATGCTCCCACTGCCTGATCTGAAGCGTCTGTCTTGATTTGTGTTGGTTGGCCTGTCTTGAAGTTGAGAAGAACTGGTTCCTTGGCGCAAGTGTCCTTGAGCTGTTAGAATACTTTTTGTTGTCTCTGCGTCCACTGGTACTCCACGTCCTTCTTTGTGAGTTCTGTTAGTGGTGTTACTATCTGTGAGTAGTTCTTTATGAACTGTCAGTTGAAGTTGGCAAATCCTAGGAAGGCTTGTACTTTCTTAACTGATGTCAGTGTTGGCCATTGCTGAATCGCTTTAATTTTCTCAGAGTCAATCTTGATCCCTTTGATCCCTATGATATATCCAAGGAATTCAACTTCCAGTTTGTTGAACTCGCATTTCTTCGGGTTGAGCTTGAGCCCTGCCTGTTGTAGGCATTGTAGAACATCCTTCACGTGTTTGGTATGTTCCTGTTGTGTGTTTGAGTAGACAAGAATGTCATCCAGGTAGGTGATAGCTGTTTGGTCCCGGTGTGCTCTGATGATGTTGTTGATCAATGCTTGACATGTTGCTGGTGTGTTCGTGAGTCTGAATAGCATAACCAGATACTTGTAGTGTCTGTATCAGGTTCTGAAGGCTGTCTTCTATTCTTCTCCTTCTTTCATGTGTATCAGGTTGTATGCTCCTTTCAAGTCCAGCTTGGTAAAGATTGTAGCTTGGTTGATCCTGTCTCACAATTTGTTTGCATTTGGCAACAGATATTGGTTCTTGATGGTAATGTTGTTGAGTTTCCTGTAATCCACACAAAGTCGAAGACTTCCATCTTTCTTTAGCGCAAATAGTATTGGGTATCCTGCTGGCGATTGAGATTCTTGAATGAAACTCTTTTTCAGGTTTTCCTCCAGGTACTCGCAAAGTACTTGGAGCTCTTTCTCTGATAACTGGTAAATTGGTCCAAATCCTGGCTCTGTCCCTGGTTGCAACTTGATCTCATGATCCCAAGGTTGGTGCTTAGGTAACACTGCTGTTGTTGTCTCTTCCTGAAAGAGGTTATCATACCCAGGTCAGTACTCTTCAGGGATCTCCAGAGAGTTAACAACTTCCTCTCTCTTCATCTCTGACTGTTTGGCCACCTGGTTCTGGGGTGTGCCTGTCAAGGCAGACCTCTTCTCTTGAGAGTTGTCCTTTCTGTTGGTGAGGTTCCACTGAGGACTTCTTCCCTCATCTGTCCATACCTTCTACGGCTGGTAACAGGTCTGAGCTGTGTTGTTAGTGCAGTTCCTAAATGTGAGTACTCCTGTCCTCCAGTTAACAACTGGGTTGTGCTTCTTTAGCCAAGGCATCCTCAAATAGATATCCTGAGTGGCCAACTCGACAATATCAAGGTGGATCCTTTCAGCATAGTGTCTGGTAACTATTTCCATTGGCTGTGTCTTATGGCAGACTAGCTCTGTCTGTCTATTTGCCATCGTGAGCTGATAGGGCTGTTGCTTACGTCTCCTTCCAGTGCTGAGGGTGTTGTAAAGTTGTCTCAAGATGTAGTTTCCACTGGCTCCAGAGTCAACAAGTGCGTATGTCTGTACTGGCGTGTTGGCGTGTAGTGACACAGGCAATCACAGGTGCTTTGTGTTGCTAGGGGTCATGTTGTTGAGCTCCTGATGTCACCCCTTGACAAGGGAGTTCAGTCTTTTCCTGATTGAAGTGTCTTTCCACTGACTGGGCAATAGGTCCAGCTATTCCCATCAGTCCTGAGGAATCTGTTCATGAATTTGTCTTGCTGATGCTTGTCACATCCAGGCTTGAGGCAGTACTGCCAATTGTTGACGTAGCAGTTGTGGTTGTTGCCTTGCTGTAGGAACATGAGGTGTTCGTGCCAGTCATGTGTGTGCCCAGGGAATGTGGTGTGTTGGCGTTTGTCCCAAAGGTAGATCTCACACGCATCCTTCTTGCAATTGACCCAATGCTTGTGGCAGGTGGCGTGGTAGGGTGAATGTCCTCCGTACCTTTGTAGTTGTTCGTGGTAGGTGCAGTAGTGCTTTGTGCAAAACCTCCACTGTAGTTCACTGTGCTGTAGATTTCGTGAGTCTATGCTGTAAGTATAGCTTCCTTGTGGTATTTCTTCTTTGATAGACGTGGGTTTGTCTCAGTCCCCATCAGAGGTGGTTAAGGACTCCTGTCCCTTGTCCTGACCTGTCTGTTCTGGTAGGTCCTTGCCTCCTGATGTTGCCAGTTGGTGGGCTGCTTCCAATGTCTGATTGTAGTTGTCCTATTGTTCGAGAGATAGCTGAGCCTCTCCTGGTGGGTCCTCTGGCTTGATGATATTCCAGTCTCTGTCAAGTGTATTAAGTTGCTGTCAGTGCACCTTGTTCTTTGAACAACAGTCTTTCACCATGTGGTCTAGCTTGCCACAGGCATAGTACTTCAGTGCTTTCCTCTTTTTGTTGTTCCTTCCCTTCATGAACCTTCCCTTGTAGTGGACTGCATCCAGTTCCATGGGTGTATAGCTATATGGGTCATGTGGCAGTGCCTTGTTAGGCAGCTTGTAGTGGTTGCTTACATACCATGTGGGGTGGCTGTATCCTCTGTTGTGGTGTTTCTCCATCGCTCACTCGAATAGTTTGTCATTGATGTTGATTGCTTGTGTGATGAGTTCATCCAGTGTGTTGACTGCTTGTCTGTCAAAGGTGATTTCATCCTTCATGTTTTCCTTGAGTCCATGTCAGTACATGACTATCAGGGTGTTGTTGTCCCAGTCAGTCAGTACTGAGTATTGTTTGAACTGCGTGGTGTACTCTGCAGCTGAGTGTTGTTGCTTGATGTGCTGGATCATTCGTATAGCCACTTTGTCTTTGTTAGATGGTCTGAGGATCCTTTTGATCTTGTCCTTGAATCACGTCCATTTTGTCATCCATTCCATTGTGCCATTGTGGTCTCTGTTTCCTGAGAGATGTTTGTTGACGTAGGGCTTGATCCATTGATAAGCATTACCTCTCATGTAAGTGGTTGTGAAGAGAGGCCACTTGTCCTTAGGCAGCTTTGTCTCTGGTTAGAATTGAAAGTAGACTTGGAGTTGCATAAGCCAGTTGTCAACCTTGTTTCTTTCACTGTAGAACAGGTCTGGCTTGGCGATGCTAATCTTTCCATCTGGGAAGTTGGGGTTGGTTGCTCCTGAGGTACTCATCCTTGAGAATCTTCAAAGTATTGTGGTCTGTACTGTACTGTCCTATCTGAGTATAGGATTAGGGTGAGAGGTGGAAGGCAGGTTGGTTCTTGCAGGAGAGGAGTGTCAAGGAGTGTGAAGGGGTTTGGTGGAACGTGGTGGTGGTGACACCTGATCAACAGCTTTGTACAAAAGGATTGTATTGAAGTAGATCTAGTTGTCTGGATCACAACATGAGTTGAAGACGATTGTTCCATAAGGGAACTATCGCCAGACTATATAGTGCTGGCCTGTCAAGACAATCAAGATTGTCTTGACAGTCTTGATGTCAAGACAGGTGAGATTGTCTTGACAGTCCCACTATGTTATGCACCCTGCGTCAAGACAGGTGAGATTGTCTTGACAGTCCCACCATGTTATGCACCCTGTGTCAAGACTGGTGAGATTGTCTTGATGCTTCATGCATCCTGCGTCAAGACTGGTGAGATTGTCTTGATGCTTCATGCATGCTGCGTCAAGACTCCCGTGTATGTCTCGACAGTCACATGACCCCTTGTTGGTTAGTCACTTGACTTCCATGGTGTCCTCTTGCCTGGCCTGTGGCCTGATTGCCTATAAATGAGTGGCTCCCATCCCCTGGGTTGTAACAGTGATTCAGCAATGGCCAACACTGACATCAGTCAAGGAAGTACAAGCCTTCCTAGGATTTGCCAACTTCAACTGACAGTTCATTAAGAACTACTCCCAGACAGCAACACCACTGACAGAACTCACAAAGAAGGATGTAGAGTACTGGTGGATGGAGAGATAACAAAAAGTATTCCAACAGCTCAAGGACACTTGCGCCAAGGAACTAGTTCTCCTCAACTTCAAGACAGGCCAGCCAACACAAATCAAGATGGACACTTCAGATCAGGCAGTGGGAGCATGTTTATGCCAACAAGCAGACAGCAAGTGGTACCCAGTTGCCTACTACTCACGAAAAATGACACAAGCAGAACAGAACTATGATATCCATGACAAAGAGCTACTGACAGTTGTCAACACACTTAAACACTGGAGAGTGTACACGGAAAGCAGTTCTGAACTCACTGTTCTCACAGACCACAAGAATCTGACAACATTCACAACAACCAAGAAGCTGAACAGACAGCAAGTCAGATAGGCTGAACTCCTAGGGCAACACAAGTTCAAGATCTTGTACACCCCTGGATAAGACAACAGGAGAGCAGATGCACTAAGCTGACAAAAAAACTACATGGAAGATGATGAACACCAAGAAACAATCTTACAGCAGGACCAGCAAGGAAACCTGGTGCCTTGACCACAGATCAACAAGCTCACGGCAGAAGACACTGAAGAATTAATAAGGAACTACCACAACAATCCAGCACATAGTCACCCAGGAATCTCCAAGACCACAGACCTTATCCAACAGGCAGGGAACAATATCATCAATCTCTGACAACACATCACAAGCTACATCAACAAATATCTACTATACCAGAAAAACAAGCATGGAAGATATAAGCCATATGGAGAAGGACACCTGAACACAATACTGAGAGGCCTGTGGGAAGACGTGTCAATGGACTTCATCACAAAGCTACCCAAGTCCAAAGACCCAGTCACAGGAATCACCTACGACTTGATTATGGTGATAGTGGACAGATTCACAAAATATCTAATAGTAGTACCATTCAAGGAGACCCACACAGCAGAACAGTTGGGACACCTCTTACTGGACAGATTGGTCAGAGACCACGGAGTTCTGATCATGATCATTACAGACAGAGACAAACTCTTCACATCCAACTACTGGAAAACAATCAGTGCAGCCATGGGAACAAAACCCAAAATGTCTACGGCCTATCACCCACAAACTGACAGCCAGACAGAGCAAGCAAACCAAGTCCTGGAGACTTACTTACAGCATTACATCAACCAGACCCACAGCAATTGGGTACAGTTATTACCGGTGGCACAGCTGGCAATCAACCAGCACAGATCAGACTCAACAAAGGAATCACTATTCTCTGCCAATTTTGGACAACACACAAACATCAGAATGCCAAGCAGAGCTTCACCAAACACGGAGAAAGTACTCCAACATGACAAGCTCCTACAACAAACACACACAATTGTTACGACCCAGGAGGAACACAGTCTTTATATACTTACAGAAAGCAGCAGACAGGATACTGGACAGAAGTACCAGACAGTGTGGCACGGGAACCAGTCACGTGACCGGCAAGACAAACCAGGGGGTGCTCGCCGCAGCATGCATATGCACGAACAAGTGAGCAAAGTGAGCAGAGCTCACTGTGCTCACGAACTGAGCACTATATAGTCTGGTGATAGTTCCCCTATGGAATGATCATCTTCAACTCATGTTGTGATCCAGACAACTAGATCTACTTTAATACAATCCTTTTGTACAAAGCTGTTGATCAGGTGTCACCACCACCATGTTCCACCAAACCTCTTCGTACTCCTTGACACTCCTCTCCTGCAAGAACCAACCCGCCTTCCACCTCTCACCCTAATCCTATACTCGGATAGGACAGTACAGTACAGACTGCAACACTTTGAAGACCCTCAAGGATGAGTACCTCAGGAGCAACCAACCCCAACTTCCCAGATGGAAAGATTAGCGTTGCCAAGCCAGACCTGTTCTACAGTGAAAGAAACAAGGTTGACGACTGGCTCATGCAACTCCAAGTCTACTTTCAATTCCAACCAGAGACAAAGCTGCCTAAGGACAAGTGGCCCCTCTTCGCAACCACTTACATGAGAGGCAATGCTTATTGATGGATCAAGCCCTACGTCAACAAACATCTCTCAGGAAACAGAGACCACAACAGCACAACAGAATAGATGACAAAATAGACGTGATTCAAGGACAAGATTAAAAGGATCCTTGGACTATCTAACAAAGACAAAGTGGCTATACAGATGATCCAGCACATCAAGCAACAACGCTCAGCCGCAGAGTACACCACGCAGTTCAAACAATACTCAGTACTGACTGACTGGGACAACAACACCCTGATAGTCATGTACTGACATGGACTCAAGGAAAACATGAAGGATGAAATCACCTTTGACAGACAAGTGGTTGACACACTGGACAAACTCATCACACAAGCAATTGACATTGATGAAAAACTATTCGAGCAAGCAATGGAGAAACACCATGACAGAGGATACAGCTGCCCCGCATAGCATGTGAGCAACCACTACAAGCCTGTTAAAGGCCAGGCTGGGTTCACACAGAAACCGGTACAGTCTGTTGCTTTGTGGGGCGGATTCTAGACAGGGACTCGGTAGAGGAATAGACAGGTGGGGTAACTCTCCTGTGCTATCGTCTCTGTACGATGGGTTTGTATTGCTTGCATGTGTTCAGCCTGGAGAGCTAATCCCTCTGGGCTCTTTGGGGGTCTTTATACAGATGCCCCAAGGGGGGGGGTCTCCTCGAGGGGTATCATCCTTTTGCGTGGACGAGCTCCTCGCTTAGCTCCTGCTTGTCCACCGGACGAGCTCCTCGCTTAGCTCTTGCTTGTCCACCAGATCAGTCAGATGTTGTTCCGCATAACTAACACTTCTCCCTCACTTACCTGGGCTGTTCCAGTCTAGGCCTTAACACTATCCCCTCCCTCCAAGGGTTCTGTCCCCAGATCCTTTTTGTTCCTGCTCCTCTTTTGCCATAAACCAAAGCCAGACAACTTGAACTTGTTGTTGTGGTTTTCTCTCTTGTCGTGTTGGCAAAATAGGCAAGGAATCGAAAATCACATGCGGTGCTTGTCGTCGCGACCACGCCAAGTGTGTCGTGAGTTCTGCATCGTCTTTTTGTTGTCGGTGTATCAAGAAGGGTTGTCGCTACGACCTTCATCTCTCAGAATCAGAATGGAAGAAGATGGAGCTTGAGTGCAAGCAGCTTGAGGCTCAGCTGCGGGAGACTGATGACCAACTGTCAAAGCTGCTTCCCTGGCAGATCTGCCTCTGCCGGCAGCTGGTTTGTCTCTCACAGAAGGAGGCTGATGCCATCCGTCGTGAGCTGTCAGCCATCAAGGATCAAGAGTCCCTTGATGCTCAGGAACAAGAGGCCCTCCACGTTATCTGCGAACAGGAGGCCTGTCAAGCTGCTGCTCCACCATCCTTTGAGGACATCTTCTCTTCGGAGGCTTTGGCTTCTCTTGAGCTGTTGTCTCTGTCAGACCTGGTCGCTGCGGATTTGCTTGGTGGTAATCCACCAGTTTCTGGTTCATTGCAGAGCTGAAGTTCTCGGTTGGTTCCCACGAATTCTCCTCTTTGTCAAATCCTAACCACTTCACCAGGTACTTAGTTTTCCGTCTGTTTCTTTGACTATCCAGGATTCTTTCGACATCGTACTCTTCTTCGTTGTCCTCGAAGTTCCATTCTGTTTCAACCTCCGCGTCGCTGGGTGCTGGTTCAAGCAGCGAGACGTGGAATACTTGGTGTATCCTTGCTTTTCGTGGCAGTCTCAGTTGATAGTTGACCTTCCCAGTGCGCTTCTCAATTTCGAATGGTCTGATTTGTACATGGTCCAGCTTTTTGCTTGGTCACTTCAAGCGCAGGTTTTTTGTTGATAGGTAGACCTTATCCCCCCTTTCCAGGGTTGGTCCCTTCAACCTTTTGTCATGTAATCGGTGGGCGGTGGTGTTCTGGGCACGGTCGATCATTGTTTTCAGCATCTCGTGCATAGCAGCAAGTTTGCTAACATCGACAACATTGCCTCCTGCTGTTGCCTGCTATCAGGGGTTTCTTCCGTAGTTCGCAAAGAACAGTGTTGTCCCTGTCACACTGTGTTGCTGGTTGTTGTACGCAAACTGGGCTATTGGTAGCAGTTCCACCCAGTTGTCCTGCTGGTGGTTGATGTAGTGTTGTAGATACTGCTCTATTGTCTGGTTTGTCTGCTCAGTTTGTCTGTCGGTTTGTGGGTGGTAGGCTGTTGACATCCTTGTATCAATGCCAAGTTGCCTTGTCCATGTGTTCCAGAATTTCGAGGTGAAGAGTTTGTCTTGATCTGAGATGATTGTCTTTGGTAGCCCTTGGTGGCTTACCAGCTCTCTGAGTAGAACACTCGTGAGTTTGTTCACAGTTCCTGACTCTTTCCACAGGACCAGGTGGGTGTATTTGGTGAGTTTGTCAACAACCACCAAAATACTATCGTATACCACCTTTGTTGCTGGGTCTGTTGACTTTGGCAACTTGACCACAAAATCCATCGTGATAGTTTCCCATAGTGCCTCAGGTAGGTCCATCTGCTGTGCCTGCCCGTAGGGCTTATGCCTTGATGGTTTGTTCTTCGCGCACTGTTCACAGTTGTGGATGAACTCTGTCACCTTGCGCTTCATTCTGTCAAAGTGGTAGTTCCTTTGGATTTTCTCCAAGGTTTTATCTCACCCGGGGTGTCTGTGCAAAGGCCTGTCATGGTGCCTCCGGATCACCTCCTCTTGTGCTCTTTCTGGCATAATTTTCTTTTTGTTTGCTGTCTTGTGGCCAAGGGTAAGGAGTGGACCCTTTGTTTCTGTTGTTGCCAGTTGGGGTTGGGCATAGACCAAGGTTTGTCCTTTTGTCACTAGGATTGGGTGTTCCTCTGTTGTTTTCTCATCCATCAGGTCTGGTCGCCTGCTGAGGGTGTCTGCTTGAGCATTCTCAGTGCTCTTCCAGTAGAGAATTTGGAAGTTGTATAATGCTAACAACTCTGCCCATCAAACTTGTTGTCAGTTTAGCTTCTTCGTCGTTGTGAAGTAAGCTAAGTTTTTGTGGTCTGAGTACATGTCTATTGTGTATTTTGCCCCCTCCAAGTAAGGCCTCCATTCTTGGAATACGTCGACGATTGCTAACAACTTTTTGTTGTGAACATCATATCTCAGTTCTGGGCCAGAGAACTTTCTCGATCAGTATGCGACAGGGTGTAAGTGGTTGTCGGTGTCTGGTTGACACAAGCAGGATCCCAATGCTTGGTCCGAGGCATCAGTCTCCAGAATGATCCTCTTCTCAGAATCAAATGATGCCAAAATAGGTGCGGAGATGAATTTATCCTTCAACTCCTGGAAGACTGCTTGTTGGCTCTCCCCCCACCTGAAAGATTTGTTCTTTCTGGTTAACTCTGTCAAGGCTGCTGCTGTTCTTGAGTAGTCCTTGATGAATTGTCGGTAGAAGTTTGCAAACCCTAGGAAGGATTGTACTTCTTTGAGGTTTTTGGGTGTTGGCCAGTCTTGTACTGCTGCCGTCTTCGTGTTGTCTATTCAGATTCCTTCTGTTGTCAGGATCAACCCCAAATATTCTACTTCCTTTGTGTGGAAAACACTTTTATCCAGGCGTAACCTCATCCCTGCTCTCTGGAGCGCATGTAGGATCTTTTTGACATGCTGTCTGTGCTCCTCCAAGGTTCCATTGGTGTATACCAAGACGTCGTTGATATAAGCGGTGATAAATATGTCCAGGTATTGTCGGAGGACAGTGTTAATAAGTGATTGGAATGTCGCCGGTGCATTCGTAAGGCTGAATAGCATCACAGTATACTTGTAGTGCCTGTACCTCGTACAAAAGGCTGTCTTCCATTCTTCACCGTCTTTCATCCTAACCAGGTTGAAAGCACCTTGAATGTTGAACTTGGTAAACTATTTGGCTCCTTGGATCTGGTCTTGGATTTCTGATATCAATGGCAGTGGGTAGTGGTTTTTCACTGTAATCACATTTAGCTGCCGATAATCAACACACAGTCGAAGTTTACTGTCTTTCTTTGGCACAAACAATATCAGGTATCCAGCCGGTGATGTTGAAGGTCTTATGAACTCTTTCGCTAGGTTCTTGTCCAGGTAGTCTCTCAGGGCCTCAAGCTCTTTTGCTGACAGAGTGTAGATAGAGCTGTGTGTGGGTTTTTTTCCATCTTCCAGCAGAATCTTGTGGTCCCACTCCTGATGTTCTGGTAGCGTCGCGATCGCTGTTTCTTTGAACATCTCCTGGTATTCTTTATACTCACTTGGCAACTGCGGTGCCTGAGTCTCGCCCACGGCATCTTGCGTGGTGCAAAGTTGTTGTGTTCGGGGTTTCATCCAGGCCACACAGGCCTCCCCACACTGGTGGTATCTCTTCCACCGTGTCAGTGAGATTTCTTTAATTGTCACCCCTGGTTCTGACGTGACCAGTGTCTCATCCAGAAAGACTAGTTGCCTTCTTTTCCAGTCAATCCTTGGGTTTTGTTTTTCCAACCACGGAAGTCCCAATATAACTTTGTGTGGTATCCAGACCAAGTTGAATTCTTCTGTTCTGATCGTCATGCCATGGACACTCAGTCTCAGACTCTTAGTCTCCTTTGTCACTCATCCCTTGTCTTTGGAGAGTGGTGTTCCGTCCACTACCATCAACTAGTAGGGGTCTCTCTTGCCTTGGACTAGAACCTTGTTTCTTCTGGCAAAGCTTTCTGACATGAAGTTGCCAGTCGCACCAGAGTCAATCATGGCCTTAGCCAACCGCCCATTGACTCTGATCTTGATGTGAAAGTGCAGGCTGCAGGCTGTTGTGTCAAGACTTGGCTTGACTCCTTCCTCCCGGGGTGTTGTCTTGCCTGCTCTTCCAACCCCGGTTTTGAAGAGTGCTGCTAGTTTTTTGAGCTGCCTAGGCCCTGGGCCTGACGCTCTACCGCGTGTTGTTTGCATTGTGTGGTGGTGCATCATTCCCACAGGTCTTGGTTACAGTCATCAGCAATGTCTCTGATCTGTATGATGCTGAGGGTATTGTCAACCCCTTGTGACACTTGTGTCTCCCCTATTTCTGATAGAGTTGTGTCCTGTCGTCAAAGGACAGGTTTGTCGGGGACTGGTGGTGGCTGGGTTTCCTTGTCGTCAACCTGTTCCTCCATATAGCTGGTTGTGTCAAACTCGGAGATCAGGTCTTCCTCCCAGTAGATCTTGTTGACCCTCCTTCAGACCTTGTCAAGGTGGTCCAAGGTTTCTTGGAGCATGTTCTCAAGTTTTTCGGCGTGTTGTCAGAGGTTGTCCTCCTCTCTGAGGAGTGCCACCTCAGGGTGATTGTGGGGCAGTGTGCCTTGGGGGGCTCTCTGGGGCTCCTCCATCTCCCTGCCTTTCCAGGCACTTGTGGCGTTCAACTGCTTCCCTTTGCCCTCCTTGTTCTTCTTCTTGCTCCTGCAGTTTACCGCAAGGTGGCCCACTTTCTGACAGTTGTAACACTTCCGTGTCTTCTTCTTTTGTGGTTCCGCCGCATCGATTTCCATAGGTACCAAGCCGTAGTTATCTTTGGCAGGTGTTGGCTTTTTCTTCACCCATAGTTTTGTCTGCTTGCCTCACTTCTCAAGCTCTCTCTCGAACTGTCGGTCGTTGATGCGAGCTGCAGTCTCAATCATTTCGTAGAGCTCGGTTGGTCAGTCTCCTCACGCGATGTCGTCCTTGACTTGTTCCTTGAGGCCTTGGTAGAATAGTGCTGTTAGTGCACTGTCCCCCCACTGAGTTCTCACTGCTAGTTGTTGGAACTTCGCTGCAAATTCTGATGCTGATCCAGTTTGCTGCAGTGCTTGGAGCTTTCATTCCGCATCCTTTTCCTTGTCAAGGATCCCAAACATCTTTCTCATGGCTGTCTTAAAGGTTTTCAAGCTTCCCATGACCTGTCGGGTATTGTCTTCTTGCTCCTTGGGGTCTGCCTGATTGTCTAGGTAATCTCTTAAGTAGATGTTGAACCAAGTGAAGGCTGGTCCTTCCAGGTAGGAGGCTGCAAATAGCACCTTCTCCTGGTCTGTTGGGAACTGGGCTGTGTTGAACCTATAGTAGAGCTCCAGTTGTGAGAAGAACAACTCCAGTCCTCCCCTGGATCTATCGTACCTCTTCGGAGCACCTACCTTCAAGGGCTTCAGGGGTAGGTTAACAACAGGTGCCGCCTGGGCAGCCTGGGCCTGAGCTGCCTGAACAGCCTGGGCTTGGGCTGCCTGAGAAGGGGTAGGGCTTTGTGGATCCACCATTGTATCAAGTCAGTGTCCTGTACGTTAGAGACTGAAACTGTTAAAGGCCAGGCCAGGTTCACACAGAAACTGGTACAGTCTGTTGCTTTGTGGGGTGGATTCTAGACAGGGACTCAGTAGAGGAATAGACAGGTGGGGTAACTCTCCTGTGCTATCATCTCTGTACGATGGGTTTGTATTGCTTGCATGTGTTCAGCCTGGAGAGCTAATCTCTCCGGGCTCTTTGGGGGTCTTTATACAGATGCCCCAAGGGGGGGGGTCTCCTTGAGGGGTATCATCCTTTTGCGTGGACAAGCTCCTCGCTTAGCTCCTGCTTGTCCACTGGACGAGCTCCTCGCTTAGCTCTTGCTTGTCCACCGGATCAGTCGGATGTTGTTCCGCATGACTAACACTTCTCCCTCGCTTACCTGGGCTGTTCCGGCCTAGGCCTTAACAAAGCCGCCTAACAAGGCACCACCACATAACCCATATGGCTATGCACCCATGGAACTGGATGCAGTCCACTACAAGGGAAGGTTCATGAAGGGAAGGAATAATAAAAAAGGGAAAGCACTGAAGTGCTATGCCTGTGGCAAGCTAGGCCACATGGTGAAAGACTGTTGTTCAAAGAACAAGGTGCACTGACAGCAACTTAATACGCTTGACAGAGACTGGAATGTCATCAAGCCAGAGGACCCACCAGAAGAGGCTCAGCTATCTCTTGAACAATAGGACAACTACAATCAGACATTGGAAGCAGCCCACCAACTGGCAACATCAGGAGGTAAGGACCTACCAGAACAGATAGGTCAGGACAAGAGACAGGAGCTGTTAACCACCTCTGATGGGGACCAAGACAAACCTGCGTCTATCAAAGAAGAAATACCACAAGGAAGCTATGCTTACAGCATGGACCCACAAAATCTACAGCATGGTGAACTACAGTGGAGGTTTTGCACAAAGTACTACTGCACCTACCACGAACAACTACGAAGGTACAGAGGACATTCACCCTACCACGCCACCTGCCACAAGCATTGGGTCAATTGCGAGAAGGATGTGTGTGAGATCCATCTTTGGGACAAACACCAACACACCGCATTCCCCGGGCACACACATGACTGGCACAAACACCTCATATTCCTACAGCAAGGCAACAACCACAACTGCTATGTCAACAATTGGCAGTACTGCCTCAAGCCTGGATGTGACAAGTATCAGCAAGACAAATTCATGAACAGATTCCTCAGAACTGATGGGAATAGCTGGACCTATTGCCCAGTCAGTGGAAAGACACTTCAATCAGGAAAAGACTGAACTCCCTTGTCAAGGGGCAACATTGGGAGCTTAACAACATGACCCCTAGCAACACAAAGCACCTGCAATTGCCTGTGTCACTACACACCAACACGCCAGTACAGACATACACACTTGTTGACTCTGGAGCCAGCGGAAACTACATCTCAAGATAACTTTACGACACCCTCAGCACTGGAAGGAGACGCAAGCAGCAGCCCTATCAGCTCACAATAGCAAATGGACAGACAGAGCTAGTCTGCCATAAGACGCAGCCAATGGAAATAGTTACCAGACACTATGCTGAAAGGATCCACCTTGATATTGTTGAGTTGGCCACTCAGGATATCTATTTAAGGATGCCTTGGCTAAAGAAGCACAACCCAGTTGTTAACTGGAGGACAGGAGTACTCACATTTAGGAACTGCACTAACAACACAGCTCAGACCTGTTACCAGCCGCAGAAGGTATAGACAGATGAGGGAAGGAATCCTCAGTGGAACCTCACTGACAGAAAGGACAACTCTCAAGAGAAGAGGTCTGCCTTGACAGGCACACCCCAGAACTAGGTGGCCAAACAGTCAGAGATGAAGAGAGAGGAAGTTGTTAACTCTCTGGAGATCCCTGAAGAGTACTGACCTGGGTATGATAACCTCTTTCAGGAAGAGACAACAACAGCAGTATTACCTAAGCACCAACCTTGGGATCATGAGATCAAGTTGCAACCAGGGACAGAGCCAGAATTTGGACCAATTTACCAGTTATCAGAGAAAGAGCTCCAAGTACTTTGCGAGTACCTGGAGGAAAACCTGAAAAAGAGTTTCATTCAAGAATCTCAATCACCAGCAGGATACCCGATACTATTTGCGCCAAAGAAAGATGGAAGTCTTCGACTTTGTGTGGATTACAGGAAACTCAACAACATTACCATCAAGAACTGATATCTGTTGCCAAATACAAACAAATTGTGAGACAGGATCAGCCAAGCTACAATCTTTACCAAGCTGGACTTGAAAGGAGCATACAACCTGATACGCATGAAAGAAGGAGAAGAATGGAAGATAGCCTTCAGAACCTGATACAGACACTACAAGTATCTGGTGATGCCATTCAGACTCACGAACACACCAGCAACATGTCAAGCATTGATCAATAACATCATCAGAGCACACCTGGACTAAACAGCTATCACCTACCTGGACAACATTCTTGTCTACTCGAACACACAACAAGAACATACCAAATATGTGAAGGATGTTCTACGATGCCTACAAGAGGCAGGGCTCAAGCTTAACCCAAAGAAATGCAAGTTCAACAAACTGGAAGTTGAATTCCTCAGATACATCATAGGGATCAAAGGGATCAAGATTGACCCTGAGAAAATCAAAGTGATTCAGCAATGGCCAACACTGACATCAGTTAAGGAAGTACAAGCCTTCCTAGGATTTGCCAACTTCAACTGACAGTTCATAAAGAACTACTCACAGATGGCAACACCACTGACAGAACTCACAAAGAAGGACATGGAGTACTGGTGGACGGAGAGACAACAAAAAGTATTCCAACAGCTCAAGGACACTTGCACCAAGGAGCCAGTTCTTCTCAACTTCAAGACAGGCCAACCAACATGAATCAAGACAGACACTTCAGATCAGGCAGTGGGAGCATGTCTATGCCAACAGGCAGACAGCAAGTGGCACCCAGTTGCCTACTACTCACGAAAAATGACACAAGCAGAACAAAACTATGATATCCACAATAAAGAGCTACTGGCAGTCATCAACACACTTGAACACTGGAGAGTGTACACGGAAAGCAGTTCTGAACCCACTATTCTCACAGACCACAAGAATCTGACAATGTTCACGACAACCAAGAAGCTGAACAGACAGCAAGTCAGATGGGCTGAACTCCTAGGGCAACACAAGTTCAAGATCTTGTACACCCCTGGACAAGACAATAGGAGAGCAGACACACTAAGCTGACGAAAAGACCACATGGAAGATGATGAACACCAAGGAACAATCTTACAGCAGGACCAGCAAGGAAACCTGGTGCCTCAACTGCAGATCAATAAGCTCACAGCAGAAGACACTGAAGCACTAATAAGGAACTACCACGATAATCCAGCATATAGTCACCCAGGAATCTCCAAGACCACAGACCTTATCCAACAGGCAGGGAACAATGTTATTAACCTCTGACAACATGTCACAAACTACATCAGCAAGTGTCTACTATGCCAGAAAAACAAACATGGAAGACATAAGCTATATGGAGAAGGACACCCGAACACAATACCGAGAGGTCTGTGGGAAGACATGTCAATAGACTTCATCACAAAGCTACCCAAGTCCAAAGACCCAGTCACAGGAATCACCTACGACTTGATTATGGTGATAGTGGACAGATTCACAAAATATCTAATAGCAGTACCATTCAAGGAGACCCACACAGCAGAACAGTTGGGACACCTCTTATTGGACAGATTGGTCAGAGACCACGGAGTTCTGATCATGATCATTACAGACAGAGACAAACTCTTCACATCCAACTACTGGAAAACAATCAGTGCAGCCATGGGAACAAAACCTAAAATGTCTACGGCCTATCACCCACAAACTGACAGCCAGACAGAGCAAGCAAACCAAGTCCTGGAGACTTACTTACAGCATTACATCAACCAGACCCACAGCAATTGGGTACAGTTATTACCGGTGGCACAGCTGGCAATCAACCAGCACAGATCAGACTCAACAAAGGAATCACTATTTTTTGCTAATTTTAGACAACATGCAAACATCAGGATGCCAAGCAGAGCTTCACCAAACATGGAGAAAGCACTCCAACATGACAAGCTCCTACAACAAACACACACGATGATGAGGCACTACCTTCAAGAGACCTCAGAAAGAATGCAACATCAAATAGACAAGAAATCAAAAATAGCACCTCAGCTAAAGAAGGGGGATAAAGTCTACCTCCTCACAAGAAATTGGAAAATGAAGAAACCAAAGACAAAGAAACTTGACAACATCAAGGTCAGACTATTTTTGGTTGAAGAAAAAACAGGACCAGTCAACATCAAGATACAACTACCAAGGGATGCCAGAGTCCATCCAAACTTTCATATATCAATGATTGAACCAGCCGACCAGAGCACACTCTTGCAGGAAACATTCCATTATCAACCTGAAGAAGAACAAGAGTTTGAAGTTGAACAGATCCTGGCTAGAAAAGCTTCTTCTGCGACAGTTTCAGCAGGAGCAGGACTGAACAGCTCAGCCTGCAAGAGAGATGTGTCAATGACTGATCAAGTCAAATCCTCGCTATCTGACTCCATCTCTTTCACCAAGCACTGAAGCTTCTGCTTCGCACGGACCTTGGTGCCCTCCAACACTTTTCACTTCCGAGACAGACAAGCCTGCACTGTGGCAAGTTGTTCAAAGAGTGCATCGCGCGTTGCCTTGTCAGTGGCCACATCCTCACAGAGGTTGTCCTGGGACATGTCCAGAGATTCCCAGAACACAGAGACACAAGACCTTCCACGCTGAGTGCACACAGCACATTTCAACTTATCGTCTTCTCCCAGCATCTGGAAGCACAGACAACCACGGAGAACACAAAAGTCGCAGGGCGTACACGAAACAAAACCCTGATTGCAGATTTGAGCAGCAAGCTGAGTTCGGCTAACAGTTGCACGTGACTTTGGAGGCATGACCAGATTTCATCAAGATGATGAAAGATAGAGAGAAGGATAGTGTTACAACCCAGGAGGAACACAGTCTTTATATACTCACAGAAAGCAGTAGACAGGATACTGGACAGAAGTACCAGACAGCGTGGCACAGGAACCAGTCACGTGACCGGCAAGACAAACCAGGGGGTGCTCGCCACAGCATGCATATGCACGAACAAGTGAGCAAAGTGAGCAGAGCTCACTGATCTCACCGAGTGAGCAAAGTGAGCAGAGCTCACTGTGCTCATGAACTGAGCACTATATAGTCTGGCGATAGTTCCCCTATGGAACAATCATCTTCAACTCATGTTGTGATCCAGACAACTAGATCTACTTCAATACAATCCTTTTGTATGAAGCTGTTGATCAGGTGTCACCACCACCACATTCCACCAAACCCCTTCGCACTTCTTGACACTCCTCTCCTGCGAGAACCAACCCGCCTTCCACCTCTCGCCCTAATCCTATACTCGGATAGGACAGTACAGTACAGACCGCAACAACAATAATGAAGTATTACCTTCAAGAGACCTCAGAAAAGATGCAATGCCAAATGGACAAAAAATCAAAAATAGCACCTCAGCTGAAGAAGAGGGATAAAGTCTACCTCCTCACAAAAAATTGGAAAATCAAGAAACCAAGAACAAAAAAACTGGACTATGTCAAGGTTGGACTATTTTCAGTCGAAGAAAGAACTGGACCAGTCAACGTCAGACTGCAACTACCAAGAGACACTCGGGTACACTCAAACTTTCACATCTCAATGATCAAATTAGCTGACCAGAGCATACCCTTGCAGGAAACATTTCATTACCAACCAGAGGAAGAACAGGAATTTGAGGTCAAACAGATCTTGAAGAGAAAAGGTCAGCGATACCTTGTCAAGTGGAAAAACTACCCAGACTCGGAAAATACCTGGGAACCACTCAGGAACCTTGTGAACTGGCAGCTCCTCCTGCAGTAGTTCTGGCAGAAGCAGGACTGAACAGCTCAGCCTGCAGCGCGGTGTTATGACCCATGGGATGGGAGCCACTTCTTTATAGGTAATCAGGCCGCGGGCCAGGCAAGAGGACACCATGGAAGTCAAGTGACCAACCAACAAGGGGTCACGTGACTGTCGAGACACACAGAAGTCTTGATGTAGGATGCATGAAGCATCAAGACAATCTCACCAGTCTTGACGCAGGGTGCATAACATGGTGGGACTGTCAAGACAATCTCACCTGTCTTGATGTTAAGACTGTCAAGACAATCTCAATTGTCTTGACAGGCCAGCACTATATAGTCTGACAATAGTTCCCCTATAGAATAATCATCTTCAACTCATGTTGTGATCCAGACAACTAGATCTACTTCAATACAATCCTTTTGTATAAAGCTATTGATCAGGTGTCACCACCACCATGTTCCACTAAACCCCATCGTACTCCTTGACATTCCTCTTCTGCAAGAACCAACCTGCCTTCCATATCTCACCCTTAATCCTATACTTGGTTAGGACAGCACAGTACAGACTGCAACACTTTGAAGACTCTCAAGGATGAGTACCTCAGGAGCAACCAACCCCAACTTCCCAGATGGAAAGATTAGTGTCACCAAGCCAGACCTGTTCTACAGTGAAAGAAACAAGGTCAACAACTGGCTCATGCAACTCCAAGTCTACTTTCAATTCCAACCACAGACAAAGCTGCCTAAGGAGAAGTGGCCCCTCTTCGCAACCACTTACATGAGAGGTAATGCTTATTGATGGATCAAGCCCTACATCAACAAACATCTCTCAGGAATCAGAGACCATGATAGCACATCAGAATAGATAACAAAATAGACACGATTCAAGGACAAGATCAAAAGGATCCTTGAACTATCTAACAAAGACAAAGTGGCTATACAAATGATCCAGCACATCAAACAACAACACTCCACTGCAGAGTACACCACGCAGTTCAAGCAATACTCAGTACTGACTGACTGGGACAACAACACCCTGATAGTCATGTACCAACATGGACTCAAGGAAAACATAAAGGATGAAATCACCTTTGACAGACAAGCAGTCAACACACTGGATAAGCTTATCACACAAGCAATCAACATTGATGACAAGCTATTCAAGCAAGCGATAGAGAAGTACCACAATAGAGGATACAGCCACCCCACATGGCATGTGAATAACCACTACAAGCCACCTAACAAGGCACCACCACATGACCTATATAGCTATGCACCTATGGAACTGGATGCAGTCCACTATAAGGGAAGGTTCACAAAGGGAAGGAACAACAAAAAGGGGAAAGCACTGAAGTACTATGCCTGTGGCAAGCTAGACCACATGGTGAAAGACTGTTGTTCAAAGAACAAGGTGCACTGATAGCAACTTAATACACTTGACAGAGACTGGAATGTCATCAAGCCAGAGGACCCACCAGAAGAGGCTTAGCTATCCCTTGAACAATAGGATAACTACAATCAGACATTGGAAGCAGCCCACCAACTGGCAACATCAGGAGGTAAGGACCTACCAGAACAGACAGGTCAGGACAAGGGACAGGAGCTCTTAACCACCTCTGATGGGGACTGAGACAAACCTGCGTCTATCAAAGAAGAAATACCACAAGGAAGCTATACTTACAGCATAGACCCACAAAACCTATGGCATAGCAAACTACAGTGGAGATTTTGCACAAAACACTACTGCACCTACCACAAACAACTACGAAGGTACAGAGGACATTCACCCTACCGCACCACCTGCCACAAGCATTGGGTCAATTGCAGGAAGGATGTGTGTGAGATCCATCTTTGCGACAAACACCAACACACTGCATTCCCCGGGCACACACATGATTGGCACAAACACCTCATGTTCCTACAGCAAGGTAACAACCACAACTGCTATGTCAACAATTGGCAGTACTGCCTCAAGCCTGGATGTGACAAGCATCAGCAAGACAAATTCATAAACAGATTCCTCAGAACTGATGGGAATAGCTGGACCCATTGCCCAGTCAGTGGAAAGACACTTCAATCAGGAAAAGACTGAACTCTCTTGTCAAGGGGTGACATCGGGAGCTCAACAACATGACTCCTAGCAACACAAAGCACCTGCAATTGCCTGTGTCACTACACACCAACATGCCAGTACAGACATACACACTTGTTGACTCTGGAGCCAGTGGAAACTATATTTCAAGACAACTTTACGACACCCTCAGTACTGGAAGAAGACGCAAGCGGCAGCCCTATCAGCTCACAATAGTAAATAGACAGACAGAGCTAGTCTGCCATAAGACACAGCCAATGGAAATAGTTACCAGACACTATACTGAAAGGATCCACCTTAATATTGTTGAGTTGGCCACTCAGGATATCTATTTGGGGATGTCTTGGCTAAAGAAGCACAACCCAGTTGTTAACTGGAGAACAGGAGTACTCACGTTTAGGAACTGCACTAACAACACAGCTCAGACCTGTTACCAGCCGCAGAAGGCGTGGACAGATGAGGGAAGGAGTTCTCAGTGGAACCTCACTGACAGAAAGGACAACTCTCAAGAGAAGAGGTCTGCCTTGACAGACACACCCCAGAACCAGGTGGCCAAACAGTCAGAGATGAAGAGAGAGGAAGTTGTTAACTCTCTGGAGATCTCTGAAGAGTACTGACCTGGGTATGATAACCTCTTTCAGAAAGAGACAACAGCAGCAGTGTTGTCTAAGCACTAACCTTGGGATTATGAGATCAAGTTGCAACTAGGGACAGAGCCAGGATTTGGACCAATTTACCAGTTATCAGAGAAAGAGCTCCAAGTACTTTACAAGTACCTGGAGGAAAACCTGAAAAAGAGTTTCATTCAAGAATCTCAATTGCCAGCAGGATACCCGATACTGTTTGCACCAAAGAAAGACAGAAGTCTTCGACTTTGTGTGGATTACAGGAAACTCAACAATATTACCATCAAAAACTGATATCCGTTACCAAATGTGAACGAATTGCGAGACAGGATCAGCCAAGCTACAATCTTCACCAAGCTGGACTTGAAAGGAGCATACAACCTGATATGCATGAAAGATGGAGAAGAATGGAAGACAGTCTTCAGAACCCAATACAGACACTACAAGTATCTGGTTATGCTATTCAGACTCACGAACACACCAGCAACATGTCAAGCATTGATCAACAACATCATCAGAGCACACCTGGACCAAACAGCTATCACCTACCTAGACAACATTCTTGTCTACTCAAACACACAACAGGAACATACCAAACATGTGAAGAATATTCTATGATGCCTACAAAAGGCAGGGCTCAAGCTCAACCTGACAAAATACAAGTTCAACAAACCAGAAGTTGAATTCCTCAGATACATCTTAGGAATTGAAGGGATCAAGATCAACCCTGAGAAAATCAAAGTGATTCAGCAATGGCTAACACTGATATTAGTCAAGGAAGTACAAGCCTTCCTAGGATTTGCCAACTTCAACTGACAGTTTATTAAGAACTACTCACAGATGGCAACACCACTGACAGAACTCACAAAGAAGGACGTGCAGTACTGGTGGACAGAGAGAACAAAAAGTATTCCAACAGCTCAAGGACACTTGTGCCAAGGAACCAGTTCTCCTCAACTTCAAGACAGGCCAGCCAACACAAATCAAAACAGACACTTCAGACAAAGTGGTGGGAGCATGTCTATACTAACAGGCAGACAGCAAGTGGTACCCAGTTACCTACTACTCACGCAAAATGTCACAAGCAGAACAAAACTATGATATCCACAACAAAGAGCTACTGGTAGTTGTCAACACACTCGAACATTGGAGAGTGTATGCAGAAAGTAGTTCTGAACTCACTATTCTCACAGACCACAAGAATCTGACAACATTCACAACAACCAAGAAGCTGAACAGAGGATAAGTCAGATAGGCTGAACTCCTAGGGCAACACAAGTTCAAGATCTTGTACACCCCCGGACAAGATAATAGGAGAGCAGATGCACTAAGCTGACAAAAAGATCACATGGAAGATGATGAATACCAAGGAACAATCTTACAGCAGGACCAGCAAGGAAACCTGGTACCTCAACCACAGATCAACAAGCTCACAGCAGAAGACACTGAAGAACTAATAAAGAACTACCACAATAATCCAGCACATAGTCACCCAGGAATCACCAAAACCACAGACCTTATCCAACAGGCAGGGAACAATGTCATCAACCTCTGACAACATGTCACAAGCTACATCAGCAAGTGTCTACTATGCCAGAAAAACAAACATGGAAGACATAAGCTATATGGAGAGAGATACCTGAACACAATACCAAGAGGCCTGTGGGAAGATGTGTCAATAGACTTCATCACAAAGCTACCCAAGTCCAAAGACCCAGTCACAGGAATCACCTACAACTTGATTATGGTGATAGTGGACAGATTCACAAAATATCTGATAGTGGTACTATTCAAAGAGACCTACACAGCAGAGCAGTTGGGATACCTCTTACTGGACAGATTGGTCAGAGACCACGGAGTTCCAATCATGATTATTACAGACAGAGACAAACTCTTCACATCCAACTACTGGAAGACAATCAGTGCAGCCATGGGAACAAAACCCAAAATGTCTACAGCCTATCACCCACGAACTGACAGCCAGACAGAGCAAGCAAACCAAGTCCTGGAGACTTATTTGCAGCATTACATCAACCAGACCCACAGCAATTAGGTACAGTTATTACCAGTGGTACAGCTGGCAATCAACCAGCACAGATCAGACTCAACAAAGGAATCACCATTCTTTGCCAATTTTGGACAACACGCAAATATCAGAATACCAAGCAGAGCTTCACCAAACACAGAGAAACCACTCCAACATGACAAGCTCCTACGACAAACGCACACAATGATGAGGCATTACCTTCAAGAGACTTCAGAAAAGATACAATACCAAATGGACAAAAAATTGAAAATTACACCTCAGCTGAAGAAGGGGGATAAAGTCTACCTCCTCACAAAAAATTAGAAAGTCAAGAAACCAAGAACAAAGAAACAGGACCATGTCAAGGTTGGACTATTTTCAGTCAAAGAAAGAACCAGACCAGTCAATGTCAGACTGCGACTACTGAGAGACACTCAGGTACACCCAAACTTTCACATCTCAATGATTGAATTAACTGACCAGAGCACACCCTTGCAGGAAATATTTTATTACCAACCAGAGGAAGAACAGGAATTCAAGGTCAAACAGATCTTGAAAAGAAAAGGTCAGTGATACCTTGTCAAGTGGAAAAACTACCCAGACTCGGAAAATACCTGGGAACCACTCAGGAACCTCGCAAACTGGCAGCTTCTTCTGCAGTAGTTCTGGCAGCAGCAGGACTGAACAGCTCAGCCTGCAGTGTGGACATGTCAATAACTGTCACTGACAAGTCTTCACTATCCACCTCCATCTCAGCAACAAGGCACTGGAGCTTCTTCTTTGCTTGACCCTCAGCACCTTCAAGAACTTTTTGCTTTCAGGACACACAAGCCTGCAGCTTGGCAAGCTGCTCAACAAGAGTGTCCCGCTTGGTCTCATCAACAGCCAAATCCTTGCGAAGGTTATCTCAGGTCATGTTCAGTGACTCCCAAGAAAGTGACACACAGGACTTCCCACAACAAGTGCATTCAGTGCACTTCAACTTATTGTTGTTGTCAGATATTCGGAAGCAGGGCTTGTGGTTCAAAACACAGAAGTCACACAGAGCAAGCGACACAAAGTTATGATCACAGATCTGGGCTGCCAGTTGTTTTCAGTAAGCAGAAGCACATGATTTTGCAGACATACTCAAGAATTCATCAGGATGATGAATGAAGGAGAGGAGGGTAGTGTTACAACCCATAGGATAGGAGCCACTTATTTATAGACAATCAGGCTGCAGGCCAGGTAAGAGAACACCATGGAAGTCAAGTGACCAACCAACAAGGGGTCATGTGACTGTCGAGACACACAGAAGTCTTGACGCAGCATACATGAAGTATCAAGACAATCTCACCAGTCTTGACACAGGATGCATGAAGCATCAAGACAATCTCACCAGTCTTGACACAGGATGCATGAAGCATTGAGACGATCTCACCAGTCTTGACACAGGGTGTATAACATGGTGGGACTGTCAAGACAATCTCACCTGTCTTGATGTCAAGACTGTCAAGACAATCTTGATTGTCTTGACAGGCCAGCACTATATAGTCTGATGATAGTTCCCCTATGGAACAATCATCTTCAACTCATGTTGTGATCCAGACAACTAGATCTACTTTAATACAATTCTTTTGTACGAAGCTATTGATCAGGTGTCACCACCACCATGTTCCACCAAACCCCTTCGCACTCCTTGACACTCCTCTCCTGCGAGAACCAACCCACCTTCCACATCTCACCCTTAATCCTATACTCGGTTAGGACAGCATGGTACAGACTGCAACAACCTTGCAGCTAACTACCAAAGCAAGAGAAACGAAGAAGGCAAGAGTAAGCAACTGAACACTACTAGTACCTGGAAAGACAAAGGTATTCAGTAGCTACCAAGAGCTCCCAGAGGCATGCTACCCATGAACTGGTCAGAAGTGACACTTCTTGGACAGGAGAATAATCTTAAACAGTATATCAAGAAACTGGAGAACAATCTACAGAGATTACTGGAGGACCTGCACATAGTTCAAGACCAGATTGATAAAGTTTATTGGGAGAATAACCTGATCTCTGAATTTGATATGACAGACTACAAGATTGATATAACTAGTATGCCACCAGTTCCCAAGACACTATTACTCTGACAACAGGACATGACTGTATCAGAGGACAGTGAAGCAAGAGTGACATGATGGGTAGACAACACTATCAGTATCTCACAGCCCCAAGACACCACAACCCAAGTGGACTTTCATCAGACTATAACACCAGTCTGCAGACACCCTTATTGGAAAGGGTTAGGGTTAGGGTTAGGGTTAGGGTTAGGGTTAGGGTTAGGGTTAGGGTTAGGGTTAGGGTTAGGGTTAGGGTTAGGGTTAGGGTTAGGGTTAGGGTTAGGGTTAGGGTTAGGGTTAGGGTTAGGGTTAGGGTTAGGGTTAGGGTTAGGGTTAGGGTTAGG